>CCAG010018980.1:0-83054 GCA_001077435.1 Glossina morsitans morsitans | reverse complement strand
TTTTTTTTTTTTTTTTTTTTTTTTTTTTTTTTTTTTTTTTTTTTTTTTTTGAAAGCAAACTCGATTGAGCTGTAAAATAAAAAATTAAAGTTTTTTTTTAAAACAACCTGTTCAAAAATTTGGTGATTAATTCGAAACATAAAAATTTTGGAAGAAAAAATATAAAAAAAAAAAAAGAAAAAAGTTTTATATTTTTTTCCTTAAAAATAATTAATTGTTTGCATTTTTTTAGTGTTCAAGTTTTAAAAAAAAATTTTAAATAATATATATAATTATAACAATAAAAAAAAAAAAAGAAAAAAAAAAACAAAGAAAACTTAGAAAAAATAAAACAATCGCTTGCGTTTAATTGGATTAAAAACGTGGTTAAAAGAAAAGAGAACGGATTGTTTCGAACATCATTTTGGTAGCGGACGTCGTTTCAGAAGCAATCATCCTGCCGCCGCACTGCCAAATAAGCATCGTTGGAAGCAAACCTCGTGATATCTCAAAAGACGCACATGGGCGTCTGCACCGAAGAGCGCCCTGTGATGCATTGGGTAAGATGAACAGACAAATCTTTATTCCTTAACATCTTCGAACCGATTCGGTTCATAGGAAAAACGATACGAAACTCCTTTAACAATAGCTTTTTCACTTAAAGAGTAATTAGATTTTGTGGATTTCAAGACCCTTTGATTGAATTTTCATTGTTCACGCCAAAGCATGCTTCACAATAGTTTTTGTTGAAGATTTACGGAAGATCGAGAGGCGTCTCAACGCACACGCACAAACTGTCAGGTATATTTTTTAGCAGACCCAAAGACCTGCTTTTAAAAGTTTAGGATAGACAATGCGATTTTCCACCAAACAGTTTTTTTTTGTGCTTCGTCTTCATACGGCTGTCGACCTGCAACAAAAGCTTCCAAAGCAACAAAGCTTCCTTCGCCTATTATCATTTGAAGGGCATATATTAACGCCAAGAATCTTTTCTAAGCTGATGTGAAACACATCAATAACCACTTTCTCGGAATGAACACTGCCACATCAGTGCGTCTTTGTCGTCCTCTCTATCGCCATAAAGAGCCTAATACTCTCTTAACCTGACGTTAAATAAGACCACATTTTGCTAAGCTTCTTTACATATATGGCTGTTGTCTGTTGTTTTACAGGGCGCAGCAGTGCATAGCTTGTATCTCAGATGAAGTTTGCTTTAAGGGACAAATATAAACGAGACGATAATAACTTTCACTTTAACTACAACGAAAGTCATATCGTCAAGTAATTTCGACTTTTCCTTTCTATTGTTACTTGTTTTGAACGGGAGCAACGTAGAAATATCAAGTAAGAAAATTACATTTGGCTGCGCCTGAACTGCGCCTTTCATACTCATCTACTTTATGTTTTAAAAGAAAAGAAACGAAATAAATAGCATTTGTCCATGATATAAAGACAAGTCACATGGGCTCGGGACGAATTTCTGAGAAAAACCAAAGCAGAGGTAATAGTGCTGCGACTACTTCGGTTGAACAAGCGTGTGAGGCACGACTGCTGGATGGGGCCCATCGGAAAGTGCTTGTAGTTACCCCAATTGTGTGGGCATTAAATAATCCAAGGTATAGCCAGGCCTCGCCTTGCCAAACTTTCATATCTAATACTCCAGTCTCGCACTCGAAGTATTGTCGTGCTAGCTGGTGGGTGCCGGCAATCGCTCGTTACTTACCCAATAATGTTATGGACTTCGTCTGATTAAGCCATCAGGACAGCTGGAGATACCAAACACTTACGGACATTGGTTATAACGTAAGGTGGACGGGACAGAAAGAATGTTTACAGGAAACATTATGAAGACGGCTATTTCTAGATTGATTCGCATTTTAATACTGATCAAGCATATATAGGATTTCTTTTAGAGAGATTTTGAAGCTTCTTTTGTTGGTATTGCTTAAGGTTTTCCCATCCTACGGTTTCAGAAAAAATATTATTTTTTTCTAGTTTTCATATTTTTTTTGTGGACCAACGAAATTGCATTAATGTCTCCTTCCTATTAGAAATACAACATTTATCTAAACTTGGCTGCTGCTCCAGCTAGTTTTTGTCACACATTAGGCTTCTCAAAGCAATGAATCTTTTGAGGTCCACTATTGATTTCTCGTCTTAACGAAAACCTATGCTATGTAAGCGTAAGCAATCTTTCGGAAAAACATGACGTCATCTGTGAGCTATAACATATCTAAAGTAATATGACGTTACTGTACGTAACGTGACGTACCTCCAAACGTAACATTCCCAACTTTTAACAAGATTTATGTAACATAACCTTCCTGAAGTATCTCTGTAATAACATAATGGAAAGTGTTTTCATATTCAAGAACCCTTTCAGAATTCTCGTCACTTTGAACATACTTCCAAACTTATTCAATCAATGTTGCCATCAACAATAGATTCTTTGTGAGACGGCAGGGTATCATTTTTTATACCTACTACCGAAGAATAGGGGTGCATTCGTTTTGTCGTTTATGTGTTCCCGATCAACGTGAACCTTTGAATCGATTAACTCAAGTCTGTCCATTTGTGTGTCTGCGGGGCGTACGTTATTGACACTTTACTGGGCCCAAAAATTAATATATCGGCTTTAAATTTGTTAGAAACATTGGAAGTTTCTGCACGCAAATTGGTATTGAAGATGGACCCAATTGGTCAGAGCATACGCCCACAGTAAAACGAAAATTGAACACAATTCCGTTTCGCTAAGCAAAAAGTTGTCGACTTTCGCTCATTACTTACAAATTATTAAAGGTAGAGGGCTGAAATTTTCCCTACAAAAATGGAAAAAATGCCATGCCCACACAAAGTTATATGTTTTTTACGCTTAATGATCATATTGTTATTTGGATACCACGACTTGATGCATTCATCTTTTCGCGACAGTCTCGCCGATATGGATATCAGATGAAAGCTTGGCGAGTAGAATGCGACAAGCTAAGTATGTTGGACGTCAGAACGTGGTAGATTAAATTTTTCTCAACAATACCTTTCAGTGAACTACAAAGTAAGAGATCAATTTTTTCTTCTTCACTTTCTTATAACCAAAAGTAAAAGCATGGGGCGCTACAGATTTCCATGGTAATGGGCATGCAATATTCGGCCCCTGCCGAATATAACTTTCTTACTTGTTAAGTATCACATTTAAACCATTGTATGGTGTACGTACAAAGCACACCTCGTATTAACAAGCGAAGGTCAACATGTAACTTTCATCTTCTGGTGCTACTTTCGACAAAGCATGAGTTTAGAGAATAATTATATACTGAGCTACGCACTGTGCTGGACTGTGCTAAACATGAATACGTTTTTTCAGAATTACTCTATGGGTAGTTTGATCAAAAGGAAACGAAAAATATAAAAAAGTGCCGGAAAGAGTTCTGCATGTTAGTAAGTCTGGGCAGAAAAATAAACATCAGTTCGAAAAGAGCTTCAAATGGTCAATTTTTATTTAATGAGCAAATAAGCAGAACCTACTCCAGGGCACTTAGCGATTTTGTGAAGAGTTTAAAATTGTTTAATGAAAGCGAAAGTAAGTGCAGCGCAATCGTGGGAATGCCACAACCGTGCGTTATATATAATGTCTTTTAGAAAGGCTAAGAAGATTTCCGAAATGTGCGTAGCTGTTCATGGCCAAGGAAACAGTTTAAAGGTTTAACAAAATTACGCTCAACACACACAAGCCCTGTACTAACATTAAACATATACAATTACGTTACAGCAATTATTCCAAATTGCAAGATCTCTTAGCCATAACAAACATCGTCACGCGCTTCTTTTGTGACACGTAGCCTTCGTGCCTTCAAACTCAAAAAGGCACTCAAAGGACAACATTTTCGAACAAAGAACAAGAAAAAGGCCACATTCGAAGAATCAAACCGGATCAAAGTCAAAACGACACCCGCAGAGTCATTGGATCAATTTTTGTTAGACGGAAAACTACTTGAGAAGTGTATTGTAATTTTCAATTAAATCAAACATTCTTGCTGGTTTTTGATCACACCGTATGTACTATGGCGCACAATTGTACAATTATCCCTATTTTGCCTGCCGAAGACGGTTCCCCTTCTTCCTCGGTTTTTAATCGCCCCCACATGAAAATGCAAAATTCTTGTTTATTGATCATTGCTGTGCGTGATTTTTGATCAACGAAAAAATCGAGAATTCTTGCAAATTTGTGGTCAGATAATGTGTACTACGGATCATGAAACCAAAATTCTTGCCAATTTTTAATCAAACCATATATGCGGCGTTGCATAATTGCATTACGTATCTTAATGTCGCCGCCTTATGACCGTTTTCTTAGTCGTCTTCGCAAGAATATCCAAAATTCCTCTTACATTTCAATCAAAGCATTTATGCCGCGTTACACAACCAGACGATATCTCTCGACGTCACCGTCATCTTCTTAGCCGTTATCGCAAGAAAACCCTAAATCGCTATTACATTTTGATCAGACAATGTACTATATGTTGCCATTGTACAATGTGGATCGACGGCTTACTCCCGTTTTTATCGTCTCTCGAAACTCGAAAACACTTGTCAGTTTCTGATTACAACACATATACTAATATTATAACACGATTACACCGTGACGACGGTGACGTTTTCATTACATTGCACTCGTCTTCACTTTCTTTTGCTGTTGTCGTCGTTGCATCTCCAAGTCGATGTTATGCAACAAAGGCGGAATAACGTAAAAACGTTATCGATTACGTTATCGTTTACTACAAAAAAAGGTCATCTCCGAGTACATCGACGTTTAAAATCAACGAACACAAATCATGTAAGAAAGTTATATTCGGCGGCTGCCGAAACTCGCATGCCCATCACTACGCTTTTCGCCTTCAACTCTCCAAGTTCCTTTATATGATACCCATATCGCTATTAAGAAAAAATGAATCCCGGTCTCTACCATGTTCATGCCAGAATTGATCTATTTTTAGGCAGATAATAAGTCTTCATTCGAGGAGTAGCTTTCAACCTTCTGTCCTGTTTGCCTTATGATAAATGAGTAATTCAATCAGTTGTAGCTTTGTGTGGGCATGGCCGATTTTCTCCATTTTTGCACGCAAAGCGTAGAGTGTAATTTCCAAAAAACCCAAAAATTTCTGTTAGGAAAAAACGGAGTTTCGTTCAGTTTAGGCTCCACAGCGGGCTTCTGCTCTGACCCATTTACCTCATTGTCAGCACCAACCTGCATGCAAAGACTTCCAGTGTTTCTGCCAAATTTGAAGTCGATATCTTCATTTTTGCGACCAGGAAAGTGCCAACAACAAACACCACACAAGCACAGAGACGGACAGACATGGCTAAATCGACTCAGAATTTCACGTTGGTCAGGAATGTGTCTACTTTATAGGGTCTCTGAAGCTTCCTTTTGGGTGTCGCATACATTATGGAAATAAACAAAATGAGTGTACCCTTGTCCTTCAGTGGTGGATACAAAAATATGACATTAAAACAGTGGAAAGACAAGATTGACTTCTTTTATAGTTGAAATCCGATTGATGAAGAAATGGAACGAATGTTCCCTATCATCGGTCATTTGTATTTTAATATTCGAGAGCATCCATTTTGATGGTTACTTGCTTTCAATGTTTTTCCTAAGGTCCCGCAAGTGATCGCCCATTTTAAAATATTTTCACATTTCCACTGCTAATAACACCAAGCAGTTCCCAATTCTCACTCTCAAGTAGGAATTTAATATAAGTAAAAAATCTCCAAATTCACTCAAGCTTGCACTCTACACCGCTTATTGAGGAAAGAGTGTGTTAAGTCTGTGCGCTTGTAAACAACACCAAGAAGGACTTGAGATAGACCCACTTTTTCTTGCACTTATAAGCTTGTCTGGTCGTGTGTTCGTCTTGCATTTTGGCGCTGTATCTACAGTTCGCAAGTTCTGATATATTTTGATGGAATTTAACCGACACCGACGTGTTTTGGCCCAAGGACAAAAACAGTTCCAATCGGATCACTTTTTACGGTCACTTCCCATAGAGCGTCTTATTTCGAAATGTCATTGTTTGAGTAACTGCATTGGACGAAGTCGTGTAGGGTATCTAATGATGAGCCGTGGATTACTATAATGTTATTGTTTTTTCTATCGAAAATTTCTTCCTTCTTTTGCTTCTTTTAAATGTTAAATAAAAAATATGGTTCTCTTCAACAACGGACGGACTACAATCAACAAAAATATTAATAGGCGACGTCAACGTCGTTTTTCATTACAGAACATTCATAGTCGTTGCCGTTTGTTGTCGACTGTGGTACGGATAACAATAATTTTGAAGTCGTATCTAAATTTGGCGATAACGACTGCACGTAATCCACAATAGGGTTGAATAGGTTATGTTTAACGTAAAGTTCTCTTTCCTTTTTTTTTTTTTTTTTTTTTTGATAAGAATTTACTGTTAATTTCTTAAAGAATAGCATAGACAAAAAATTGATGAATGTATGTCAGTAGATTGTGGTTACAGACATCGTGATGATACCGTAAAAGAAAGAGAGCCTTTCTTTCTTAATAAAAATTATGCCTTGTGACCCGGACGAAGCGAAAGCATGTCTCTTCCCCATTGTTTTCTTGTTTCTTTTTTTTTTTGCCTTACAGGAGAAAAAATATAAATCTTCATCAAACTTCCTCTCAGGATATTAAGCAGATTTATGTGAACACAGTTTGCAAATAGACTGACTCTCTGTTTTCAGAGACGATGCAATAAACGAAATGCAATAAAGAGCAGCCCGATTAATTCTCAGGCAAATGTCAGTCAGTCTTTGTGATGATTAGAACACATAAATGTATTTTCATATCTTTTGGCAACATACCTATAATCCCAATGCATGCGTTTATACAGCTCGAAGTGTATGGCATACCTACCTACCTACCTAGGGTAACTTGATTCCTTTTGTCTGCTATAAAAGTTTTCTTGTTCCTCAAAACCTCATCGAAGTCAATTGTTGCCCTTGTTAAAACAAAAACAAAAACAAAAACAAAAGCAACAACAAAACCAAAAACAAAAAACTAATACAATAATCTGTAAATATATGTATGTATGTATGTATGTATGTATATGAAAAATAATCAGTTGTGCGAGAGTTGTATTCGAAATTTGAAATGCATTTTGTGATAACATTTGATTCTTGCAACCCATAGGCGAGTAATGTAAGAGCATAAAACTATGTGTGAGTTGTTGTCTTTTTATCAGCGCTTTTCAATACTTTTTGAACTTGGTATAGCGTAACAGTAAAGGGAAATCAACTTTGAAAACATGGATGACACATCATTTCAGTTTATCGCGTTTGCTTTTTTTATTTATTTTTTTTTTTTCTTTTAGTTTATGTTATTTGCCTTTTCATTCTTATTTATTTCTTATTCTTATTTATTTTTATTCGAAAAGAAAAAATCAACATAATTTTTTGATTTCAATTTTCTACCACATTGTAGTAAAGTATAATTTTAATTAGACATTCATTTCGTACGATGACAACCATCCACACAGATGGATAAGATATTTTATTTTTAAATAAATCTTAAATCGTAAAGAGCGAGACAGTGCTGTGCCATGTTTATAGACCCGTCAAATTTAGATTCTTACATGTGTACATACATTTCACATAATTGCGCTTTGAATATCCTTTGAATTAGAAAAAAAGAAACTGCGCGACTGCGGCCGACTGATGTGAGAAGAAAACTTGCAAAATATTATTTTCAGACTAATTATCGCGCAAAAACTCATTACATTTCGATATACATTTACATCAGTACATCAGTTATATAGGCTGGAAGTTATAATTGGAGCCGAAATGTGTTCTGGAACTTCTAATTAAAACCTAAATCAAAAGATTTCAACAAACTTTCGCAACGTAATTAATTCAACATATGCAGATCATGACGTTTACATTGACGTTTAATACGTTGCCGGCGTGGAATCGTGCGTTAAACGTTAATTGCTAAACTTGTTAATATTCGGAATTTTTAAAAACCATATTCCCTTTGACGATATTCATAAGTGCAGTCGGGAGAAAGAAATTAAATCTTTGGAACAAAAAAGATTTCCAATCACACTAACCTCTCGTACATACAACAAAGACTAAGTTTGGAGGATGACTAATAACACAATAAGTCGCCAATAATGGCAGCATCTATAAGTCATTTTATGGACTTATTGAGTGGTGCGTTAAGTTAAGTACACCTTTAAAAGGTGCCTTGGGTTCTTTCAGAAAAACTGACCTCATTTCATAACTGTTTTGCACTCATTTATATAATAATCAGATGCAGTAATAAGAGATTGCCGTCGACACTGACGCGATCTCTATATGGACAAGCCATCGGATGTTTTGAAAGACGTCTGCTTACAGATTGGTTTGCGATGCTTTCATTTACTATGGAGATCTAAGATTTTCAAAATTTCACACAAGTCAGTGAGCGCACTCCTGGGACCATAGAAGTGGTGGCGTCGGACCGTGCCAGTGCTACGTCGGCACTTCTCGTTGAACGTTGAAAATCCATGGAAGAAAGTTGGATAGCAATCCAGGACTTTCCCGATAATCCGCTCAAGTGCGAATGCTATGTAATGTTGATAACTCAAAAGAATTGTAGTCCAGACTAGGGCGTCGCTTTTTACTGTTTTCGAAATGTCCGGGTGTGTGGAAGAGACCCTAGCAGCTGGACAGGGCCCCTACGGGGGAATTTCTTGGCGCCGACGAATGTTGCAGCTTTATATGGGCGTCTAGAGGAAAGAATCTGATTCCTACCCAATCCTACCCCGTATATAGTAGTGAAGAAGCTCTAGAATTCCTTAGGTGGCCCGCTGCTTACTGGTGCTGCTTACTGTGGAACGTCAGCTATCACTTGCGTTTAATACGTAGACCGTTGGATTTCCCGTAATTAACCCACATAGACAAGTGTAAGCATTAAGTAATGGAGATAGTTTTTAATGAGCAGCACTTCTTGTTATTTACTTTTTCACGGTTGAATTAAAACCTTATCTCTTAAACGCTCTCTTTTGAGAATACATAAAAATAGCTTGACCCGTTGGATAGGGCAGTAGCGAAACAATTTGACGTGAACGTATGGTGAAAGAATCTCTGAAAGACCAATTGAACATGACAAGACGTATCATCTGCACCGCAATTCAAGCATGTTGTTTAAATCATAGTTATGGGCAACAGTTGTACCCGCAGGAAGAACCCTGTGTGTATGACGATGATCCGTACATTCATCCTTGTCGGACTTCCTCATCAAATTTTATGAGTGCGAAGGTGTGTTTGCCAAAATAATGTATTTTAGAACACAATAATGTATTTTACAACAAAATATGATATCACATGTACTCTGTGTTAGACGAGTGAACGAGTACATCGCTAAAGAGGTGGGACACAGTTAACCGGTTAACGCAACTTGAATTAGGTTAATGAGCTGATGTGAAATAGTATGACTGAACACTTGCTTAGTTACTGTAATTTTCAAAGGAACTGGTAACGACAAGCACCATGCTCCTACACAAACTGCTCGCGCAATTCAACTTCGGACTGTAACTGTAATTGCTGTAGATTTCCCTCAGAATTTCAACTCTCGCTTTAAACTGATTCCAATTCCGCGAGTAACTTTCCATCGAGCGTCTTAAACTCTAACGCTTTTTCTCTGCCACAAGTGGTGGTCTTTATCACGAGCTCAGAAACTTTTACAAAAAGATTACAACAATGGTTGTTGTTGTTGTTGTCACTTAATATAAGATATCGATTTTGACAAAGAAGTTTATAGTCTTTTTAGTTCCAAGGCTGAGCGCGATCGTTATAAGCAAGAAGGTTCATGTCGTTGAGTGGATTTTGACCAGCAATGCGCCTAAACACTTTTTTTATAAAAGAAATGTTCCCTATCCCTAAGTTGATACGCTTCGTAAGTGAGAAGAGAAAAATTAATCAAAGCAAATGTCTGCTCTATGCGTGATTTCTCTTTCTTTCCATGGGCACAAGTTTTCAGTGTTTGCTTATGCTATTTATAGGAATCTTTTTGACTTCTCTAGCTTGATGGTAGATGTGGCAAGGAATCCTCAGGTCTTGAAGTTCTTCACGAAACAGTCTTCAAAAACTTGCACTTGCGCTCTGTTTTCATTAAGAGGATTTTCTCCGTTTGGTCGCATAAAGGTTTTCCGACGAAACTTTTTCAAAACAGCCATAGGATTTAGATGTAGATAGCAGCATGCATTGAGTGTTAGTTCTGCTCCACGCTCGATTATCTTTGCAACTATCCACTTTCGAGTAAATAAAGCAACCTTTTCGTCAGACTCTGATAAACGCAAAACAAAAAAAAATTGGTTTCCCTTCAGTTTCTTAAGAAAGTTGAGAAGAAATATATTTTGCTCGCCCTATTTTGCCCCACAAACTAAATTTAAATGCTAAACTAATGCTAACTACATTGTGTAATATTTTTGTATATAATTTTTTTTTTTAATATAATTTTCTTTTGTTTTTCATTTCAATTTGAACAACGATACGAAAAATATATTGTAGCAGCAGAGCGCAAGATTTCTTGGGCCAGGTGCAAGGGAAAAAAGTCCAACACCACCTGTAGCACATCAAGGGAGCACACATTGTGGCAGTGCTGCAGGTGTAAATAATAATCAATTTTTATTTCGAGCCTGCTCCACATGTCCCGATATCTGCGAACACAGTACAAAATCATTTAGTGCAGCGGCGGCAGCATATAGTGTAGCATTTAGAAGGTAAATGACAAAAACAACTATAATAATAATAATAATAATAATAATAATAATACTGATAACAATAAGTAAGTAAAAGGACGATAGATAATAATAATGAATTCATTTATATATATATGTATATATGTTGATAGCTATGAGACGGCTGAGCAAGCGACATATGATGAATCTTCCATCAAATATGCAATAAGCCGAACGCGAACGGAATGTTCCGATGTAAATGACGAAACAAATTCGGGGGTATCGTTCAAAACAGAACCCTACGGTCCGCCCAGCAGTCCAGAATCGGCTAATGAAATAAAACCCGCGTGCAGTGCTGAAGATTGCGCTGGTTGCGGCCGCCTAATACAGGTAAGCAGTGCTTTCAAATGATTATTCGCATTTATATGTATGTATGTATGTATGTATGTATGTATGTATGTAAACAAATATTTTGTTTACTACTTTTTAGGATCGTTTCTACCTCTCAGCTGTGGATAAACGTTGGCATGTTAATTGTCTGCAGTGTTATGCGTGTCGACAACCTTTAGACCGAGAATCGTCATGTTATTCGCGCGACGGTAATATTTACTGCAAAAGTGATTATTATAGGTGAGCTTTACTTTACTCATATCATATCATTCTTTACTCTTCAAACGTAATTTCATTCATTTATGTATAGATGTGTGTATGTATACATATTGTTTATGATATTTACATGATTACTTGTGTTTATTCACATTTCCAAGAATTTTTAAAACGTTAGCGAGAAGGCCACCTTTAAGTGGTCAAATAGCGAACAATTCATAGGTGATACGGTTTTACGTTTTTAGAGAGAAACTTGAAGAAAATAAAACAAAAAATAAAAAAAAAAAACAAAAAAAAAATATGTACAACAACAACAACAATAATAATCATACACGCACATGTTTAGTATGAGCACTAACAACAACACAGTGTGAGGTAAGCTAGATGTCTACGTGTAATAAAATGTAACGTAACGTAATGTAATGCTATGTGAACGAACTAGCAGCAGTAGTTGTAATATTCTTACTATGCTTGTGTGTGCATATATATATATATATATTTGCACGTGAGTGCGTGTGTGTGTGTGTGTACTACCTTCCAAAAGATGAATCGCTGATAAACCTTAAGGCTACATGCTAAGACAGCGACTATAAAATGATTTCTAAACACGCAAATAAAATATTTTATATCGCTGCGAGTCGTTTTTTTTTTTTTTGTTTTTCTTTATGTTGCTCTTCATGTTCTTGTTATTGTTGCTTTAGTATTCTGAAAACAGTGACGGCCGTTTCTCTGCTCTAATGTTGAAGTTTTTTTTTTTTTTTTATTTTTTCTTTGGGGTTTTTTTTGTTTTTTTTTTTTGTTTTTGGCGGTAAAACAAGCAGACCGTAACGAAGACGTTCGTTCGCTTGCTTGCTTGTTTAGCCTGATAATTCACTAGCTGGCTGACTGGCTGAATGGCTGAGTGGCTGGCCGCTTGGCTAGCCGGCTGACTGACTAGTTAAGGATGACGATTCCATGGTAACTTTTGAAAACTGGTCGCCAATATGATGTTGGCTTTTGACGCCGTCTATAAAACTGTGACTTTTTCCTAGCGATTGCGCATAGAAAATAAAAATGAAAAATGAAAATGAAAAGGCAGCATCAGTCTAATCGCACAACGCTAGCCTCGCTAGCACTCGCGAAATTGCATACATTCATTGAAGCAGGCAAACCGAACCAAACAGCCAAACAGGCAAACAGTCAGCCAGCCAGCCACAACCGGCCCATGTGTTGTAAAAGTGTTGTGCACTGTTTGTCGGCATACTTTCCTTCCACATTCTCAATTGCACAACCTTTAGCTTTCTTCGGTTTATTTATTTTTTTATTTTGCTTCTTTTTTTTTCTTTTCTTTTCTATATCATGCCATGCTTTGCTCTCTTTTTTTTTTTTTTTTTTTTGCTCTCTACTACTAACACGTTCGATTTTTACGTTTTCTGGAACTACTAGACTGAAACATTAGTTGACATTAACAGCTTCGGTGGCTTCTGCAACGGTGGCAATTGCTCAAGTATATGCGTGCATCAGAGGATCCCTCTGCTGTTGCTACTGCTGCTGCTGCTGCTGCTGTCGCTGTTGTTGTTGCTGCGCCCGCGGCAATTGCCGCTAATGCATCGACTTTGCTTTTGCAATAGTTTGAACGTTCACTACATTGCATGACATGCGAACTCATTCACATACCAAGTGAATCGAAAGTATTTTAAAAATAAACACTTTTTATATACATACAAGCATTTGTTTTCATTCTTTACCTGTGCGTTAAACGATAATTACAATAAATTTTCAATTACATTCTCATCGGTGTATAAACCATAAAAAATATATTGCGAAATTTTAAAAAGATTCCCCCCTTCTCCCCGTTTGCAGTTTACAACAACACTAAAGTTAACGGATAGATTCGGAATGATTTAAATGTTTTTTGTCTTTTTTTTTGTTTTTTTTTTTTTTGTTTTAGCTTTAAGTTGCTTCACCATACTGGCGGTGCTTACGATATGAACTGCGTGTCAGATCGAAATTAAGAAATATTTTCCTGGGAAACATTACACATTAGATATATGTATCAGACCACTTAAGAGAACTATGAGACTTTGTTTAAGAAAAGATTTGTGCAAAATTTATTTCGAGGAACATTTGCTTGGACTGAAAAAATAATAATAACTTGGGTGAGTTTTAGACGTCCACGTATATAGTATAGCTTTTGTGCATTACGGATCCGTTATGGGGACTTTTTCGGTCACTTCTTGCAAAGACCACTAAATTGTAAAATAACTTTAGTACCACGTCTGGCCTGGTATCATGCTGTTTTTGTCTTGAGATGAATCTGTATGCACTACCGCCAAGCATGAGGCGTTTGTTATTACGAGAACTAATCCAAGTGTAATGCAATCGCAATTAAAATCTACCTTCAGAAGGTACCAGTTATCATCAGGAAGATGTTGCCGTTGGGAAAGTCAACGTAATGCATTCAAGGCTTTCCGACCATGGGATGACATAAGGCCAGTATCATCGTGGTGGAAATATTAGCGCAGTTACAAAGAAGCAGGTATTCGGTATATCGGAAAGGAAAATGTAAGCGCAATATGATCACGAACTCAAGTTGACTTCTACGGGCTAGTACTCGACAAGCGTTATCGTGAAACAGATTTAGAAGCTCTGCCGCTGAACATGAAGTATAGCATATAGCAGATGGATTCGATCGTAACAGAAATCTTACGCATCAACGTAAGGGACGAAGTGGTTGGGAGACAAATCTGGGGCCAATACGTTGCAAGCTGACCTCAGGCGGGTGTCACCGTGCCCGAAATTTGAACGCAATAAAGTTACGATCTAGAGTCAGGTGGGTCGACATCATCATAAAAGGAATCTAAATTCTATATCGCTACGATCCAAAGTTTATTCCCAAGGGCTAGAAACAGTTGCATGCGCGTTTTCAAGTGCAAAATTCGAAGCCATTACGGGAAAGCATGATGCGTGCGCTGTTTAAAGACAAATCTAAAGTCAATACAGTCGCGACATCCAGTTTCGTGCTATGGGCTGACATCAAAAATGTGTCCTCCTGGAAGTAATTTGAGCGCAATAGTATTACGATCAAAGCTTTACTCTCCGGGGTTAAAATGATGCTAATGTTATCAACTGGGCGGTATCAAGGGCATGTCTACCGCAAAAGAATCTAGAATCACGATCTAAAATTTACTTGCCACGGGTTGTATCAGGTGATTGCTATCGTAGTAGCAAGTAGAACGCATTATATTCTCGATGTAAAGTTCACTTCCACGAGGTAGCATCTGATAGTTGTTATAATGAAACAAATTCGGTAGCAATACTGGGCCTGGTGTCAGAGAGAGTGACAACAAGACTTTATTATAACTACAGAGACCTGGATACTCTGTGTTGTAATGTTCTTACTATAATATTACATAACTCAATATGATTGTCGCACGTGCAATATCATTGCAAACTTTAAAACGTCGCCCGGAATTGCCGATGCACAGCACAATCTCGCACGTTGCCATCGGACAAATATTATAATGCGAGAAACTATACAATCGCAATCGAACGAAGAAATTTGGGTCGAGATGATAGGGGGGAAAAGAAAAAAAAGAGAGTCCTGTAGTCTGCTTGTCGCAAAGAAATATTCAACACTATCTGTGGGAATATTTCCCACATCATTTAATGAAATCTGCTTCTGCTGAAGATGAAGCTTATAAGCACTTAATGCCATCGCAATATATGGCCAATGGCTAAGCTCTTTTACTTGAGCCGCTTGAAAGACTTAATTTTGGTTGTCTGGAAAATTGGTGGTTTGGAAAATGCTCTATAGACAATGGCTACGGTAACGCGAAAAAACGTACTCCAAACATCAAGGACAGGTCCGAACATTAGGACAGATAAGAGCCGATTAGAATTTCTTTGTTCTAACATAAACGAATCAATCCAACCAAATGCGAATAGTTTGGATGCGAGCACTTAGTCACTTCAGTTGATTGCTTGCCGTTAACTGCTTTGAATAGAATAAATTAGGCTAACTAGTAGTAGAAGTCTTGGCTCGGAGCAATAACTTTTACGACACTTAGTGGAATGAATAAAAGAAAAAAGAACGGAAGAGTAAGTGTTTTTATCTACATTTAGCAACAAACGTTAAGAAGGTAGGCGTACAAGGTTACCACAATTGGTGGTAACATAAACAAAAAATGCACCTGTTTTTTATTTTTATACTTATTTTTTTATGTATTCAAATAAAAGAACAAAAAAAAAAAGCAAAGAAATAGACGGACATACGATACATAATCATAAATTTAATTAAAAATTATTTAGTGTTAAGCAAATCCTATAGAAGGCGAGTAAAAAACAAACAAAAAAAAAAAAAAAAAACAAACAACAAGCATACAAAACAATCTATATACCGATGTTGTTCGTACGTGTTCAACATACAATCTGTATACATATGTTACATATATGTATACAGATTTTGCATGTTTTATCTGGCTTTTCTTGTGTTGTCATATCAGTTGCACTTGTGAGTTTTTATTTATTTATTTATTTTTTTTTTTTGCTTTTTTGCTTTTTTCCTCATCTTATCTCAAATAACATCTAGACGACCCAGAGAGTAAGTGTAGTCGCGACAAGTTAAGTTTTTAGCAGGTTTTCAACTGATAGTGATTTTAACTTACCGGTAGGCTATAGTGTGTTCGTGTGTTAGCGCATACAAATCGTATTAGAATTAAGTTTGGCAAATATCCATAAGGGATTTGTTGTTGTTAAAGCCGTAAGATTTTTAAAACCCGTACGACATGAAGTGACCATAAAAAAATTTCTATTTTTAAGCATAAACAAAATCCAGTCATTGACATTAAACTTGGAAAAGATGCTAAATTAACAAAGGAATACCTGTTCTCGTCATCATCATCATCATCATCATCATCTTCATCATCATCATCATCAGTGAAAATATATAATAGAAACAAAAAAAAAAAAAGTAACAAATAAAAAAGTCATAAAAAACTTCCCCTGTTTTATTTTCAACTATAAACCTAAACCGTATAGTGTGGCTGGGAAGACAAGTTAATAAAAAGCAAAAAAGGCAAAAAAAAAATAAAGGAAAAACTACAACGGCCGCAAGAGATACGTAATAAAATTACTCCGCTTTTACATGTGTGCGTATACTACTATACGTATAGAACAGCAGCAGCAATAACAATAAGATGTTGAAAGTATTCTCAGTTTTTTGGTTTTTTTTTTTTTGTTCAACTGCAGCCAGCAGCAGCGGCGGTAAAAATCTGCCAACAAAAGTTTCGGTAACAAATTTTTAAACTCAAACTAAATAGAAATGACCGCCGCTCATCAAAAAAGTGTTCGCTTGTAAATCTCGTCTCTTGCATTATGTTCGCAACGATTGCCGTATGGATGATGATGTCGTTGTCGTCATCACTATCGTCAACGTCGTAATTGCATTGCGCCACTGATCGCAAACTTTGGTGGAAAAATCATTTTCAATGTTTCAATAATATGTTGGATTTTTATCTCGTCGTTGTCTTCTTCTTCTTATTCTTGTTCGTATTATATATATATATATATATATATATATATGTATGTATGGACCGAAGAGAGACGTACGTACATAGCTTTGCTTTTACTGTTAAGACAATTTTATCAACAGCGTAATAGAGAGGAACACGAATCTCAGTTGACCCAACAGACCGATCGACGAACAGCACCTGAACATCTACTTATTTAAGTTTATTTAAACTCTTGTCGCTTGTCTGTAAATATCATTGTGTGTGTGTGTGTGTAAAATCTTCGTTTTTTTTTTTTATTATTTTAAAACACAAGAAAAAAAGAGAAAAAATCTGAAGCTTCGCTTATATAGTTATCGGCACGTATCTTAATTTTAGACTTCTTGTGATGCAATAAAACTTTAGAAACATGGTTATAACCTTTTTTTTTTTTATGCGAAACAATCCTCTCAAGTTTTATGTTTTTAAATATAATATTGCTGTTGCTGTCTGCTGTTGACTCTTGCCTGTTGGCTGTTGACTGTTGGCTGTTGGCTGTTATTGTTAATGTTTAATACCGGCCAGTACAACGGTAATAAAAAATTAAAAAATCTCGCACATATATCTGCTTAAGATAAATGCTTTATCACTCGTTTCAAATTGCATTATAAACATTTCTTTAGCTGTTGTAGTAGTAGTAGTAGTAGTAGTAGTAGTTGCAGTAGTAATATTTATTGTTGTTGTTGTCTTCTTATTGATGTCGTTGTTGTTATTGTTGTTGCTGTTATTGTTATTCATTTCTCCTTTCGTTCGTCAAGGCAATGTATTCGGAAGCATTAGCGTTGCAATGTTGTTGGTTTATTGATGCAGACGATCCACGAAAAAAGTAAATAAAAATAATATCGTGTTTTAATGTCTCAATCGTGTTGGTTGGAATAATGGGAAGAAGAAGGCAAACTCTACTTAATGTAATATTAGTCGCATTCATTTCCCAGCGGCTGCCAAAACAGCCAATACAATAACTAACTGAATAGACATAGCCTATGGCTAAACTCTAAACTCTAAACTCGACGGGTATTCTTAAAGTCAACAACGATACGAATACGAATTTACGGTTCCATCAAAGTATACGTGCACATATATTTGCATAAAATTGATATTTAAAAAAGAACCTGACTGGTTTCAATCGATTTTGAACATCAAGCTGACTTAGGAGTAATATAAGATATGTCTAAAAAATATTGCGCCTTACAAATCACATGCCCAATGTTATAGCATCGATTGTTTCTCAAAGCCTGTGAGCGAACAAATGTAACCGTACACTCTAAATTGTAAAAATGTCCTCTACGCCCATGGCCTTTAGAGAAAGTGAACGATTTCGACACCGATACGATACGAATTTATCCGAAGATAATTAGATTAAGGATGTTATTTTAGCTAATATAGCGTGTCTAAAAAGTATTTAGTCGCTTGGAATGGAAAATTGAACGGATACACTTTCATTGTTATTGCAAAATATTGTGATGAAATCGGTTCCGCGTCATACTTTTCGAAAACTATGTGAAGATAAATTTAACTAAAAAAGACATCTATCAGTTATCGTAACACGAGTGTGTGTGTGTGTGCGTGTGTGCGACAAAACAGTTCTTTTAAAAATAGTTACCATCAGGTTGTGATTGGATTTGAAAGTGAATATATATGAGAGTGTCCTTCGAAGCAGTTAAAAGTATTAAAACTCTTCTGTCCAGATTTATTTTCTTTTCCTTCTTTTTTTTCCTTCTTTTCCTTTCTTTTGAAATTTCGTATATTGACTAACTAATGTAAGCAGACAGTGAGGCAATACTCAGATTACTCAGATACTCGAGCCCAGCCAAACTAGAAAATCTCACCCATGTATACCTATGTCACATGATTCTATATGGAAGTAACTTTCGAACCAGATACCGAAATTCAAATGTTTCGAAAACAACCAACGAAAACAAGACTTCCAAGTTCGAAAAAGACGAGAGTTTCGTTGTCAGGCTATATGATAGAAACAAGAAAAGCTCCCAACAAATTTAAGTAATTAAGTTCGTGAAGATGCGGGCGTCCGATCGGAGTAGCGCACATTCTTATTCTTATTGTTGATAAGCTCCGTTTGTCCGCTTCGTCGACAGTATAGATTCCAATCTGATGTCATATCTTATGTTATCTTTTTAAAGATAACGACAAAGATCTTTAAAAGAGTATCGTAATTTTTTGTGGGAGCCAGAGTGGACGCTTCCAGTGGCAATAATGTTTAGAATTAAATTTAAACTAAGGTCTAAGTTGTGCTAGTTATCAAAAATGATGAGCTTTTAACGGCTCATACATAAGAACTTGAGAATTGAGTCAAGTTATTAACATTCCAATAAATAATCGCATGCCGTAAGCCAATCAACATTCGTGCTTCCTTTTTTTCGTTTTGTTTCAAATCCCCGGCCATTCCATTAAAAGACGAACTTTCTTTGCTTAACATATGTAGAAGACGAACAGAAATAATTTCTCATTATCAACTACATAGCATGGCTCACAAGGCAGAGCCCTACACTACAGAGTATTACATCCTTACATATCCGGGTTGAATCTTTGCCGCCATATCTTATTCCTCAGTATTAAGTATTCGCAATCGTTTTAATAAACGTTGCGGAACATTTACATTCATCTGTATTAGTGAGAACCCGGCTTCGTGATAAGCTATTCAGAAGTTTATGAACAAAAAATGCATTCCGTGTTATTCGCCTGCTAAGCGCTTTGTATATTTTGTAGCCAATTCTTTGCAAATCTATTGCTGGGGTAGTGAATGAGGGAAGGCTATGACTTACGCTTATGGCTTGACTTTCATGCAGTTGTCCTCTAAAGATCATCCTATATGGTATGGTTAGCGGAAATTTGGCGATTTAGTCTAAAGGTCCATTTTTCTAAACGAAAGGAACAAAATTTTTGTACATTGACTGATATGTGATACTTTTCCTATTATCTAATGCTTATGGATGGTATTACAAGCGATGGTATTACAAGCGACCTATTAAGTCAAAAGAGGTTAACTTGTTTCACTAAGGAAAGTTATTATAAATCTTCAATCGAAATCTAAAGTTCACCGCTTGAGAAATGAGTTATGTCGTCGTTGCAGGTAGCAGGGAAAACAGTTTCGAGGAGACCGCAATTGAAGCTTTAAGTAAATGAAAATTGTAATATTTTTAAGTAACTCCATCAAATAGTTAAAGGATAAAGAATAAGGAACGAGAGACAATGTATGGCCAAAATGAATCGTTGCAAAAAAAAGCTCGCTTAATACCTACTTGGACTCATCACTTGAAGTTTTTCTTAATAGTAATGTGACAACGTCCTCCTCAGGGTTTTTGAGAGTTTGAAACTGTGCAGAGAGAGACAGAGAGAAGAAAAACAAGACTAATGAGAAGAATCAATCGAATGCATTAAAAAGGTAGCAAATTTTTCCTTTATGTTTATAAAGTTAAAACTTTCTGGTTTCTTCATGAATCGTTTACATGGGATTTTTGACTTTATAATGGAAGAGTGCGGAATTTACTGAACGAATCTTAAACTTAACCGCCATTACTTATGGGTGAGAATGCATCGGCAAAGCTATTCCCTTTCTTTCAAATTATGAATGATCTTGCAGTTACACTAATCAAACAAATAAACAAGTCGAAATACTAAATACCCTACACCATTTAGCTTGATACAGTTAGTTATTCATATAACGAGCTTTCAAAAGATGGGGAGAGGTCGAAAAAGTGACTCGATTCGAACCATTTTCAATAGCATTCGTCTTTATCACCAAAACACGTCAGCGAATACACGAAAGCAAGACGGACAGACGGATGGACAGACAAACTTAGATAAATACGCGAACTGATTCTTAATCGATCAGTATAGTAAACGGCAAGTCCATCTGGATGCCGCTTACCTCCGCACAAACTTAATATACCCATATAGAAGGTTATAATAAACATTCTTTTTTTTTTATTTAAAATTTAACAAAAATATATTTATTTTTAATTTCTCATGTTCGCATATATATACGCACATTAACTGACATTTCATTAGATTTATATGCGAATATTTAGATCACACAGCTTGTTTTTAAGTCTGTACAGACAGACACTTAAAATTACTTCACATTACTGTGTGTAGTAAAATTCGAGAAAAAAAAAATAATAGAAATTAAATCAACCGTTATCGCTGCGTTGCATGTTAAAGTGAAACAACTACAAAACATCACCAGCCCAGTTCAGCTAAATAGAAGTTCATCGTTTCCCCGTATCCCCCGGTTACTACTTACTACTCATTTATTCTTAGCGTTTATTATTTGCTTGCAAAGCTTTACACACATACAAGTGAACGCATTCTTGGATGTTAGCACTTGAGATACTGGTGAATGGAAAAAGCAAAGCAGACAAATATATAAAAAAAAAAAAAATTTTGTTATATTTGTGTGTGACGTTTTGATTATAAATCATCAACGAACGGGAACATGCCAGCACAAAACATAAATATATTACTTTTATATTGTGAAAGACTACAGTTAGTGATGCATCCGCGCGCACACACACACACACATACATAGCCATGAACATCCATCCATATGAAAGTACGTACGCACACTTACGCAGACACGTTCTCGTAAACTGATTGATAATATATTGCGCCATTCGATTGGAAAGCATTGTAGTTTGTGTTGTACAGTGTTGTTGGGCGATAGGAGAGCATAAGAACTACTCTGACGACATGCTTTTATGCATGTGTAAGAATTTCCATAATAATGATAATAATAATAATAATAATAATAAGCTGGAATCTTCCCAAAAATGTCACACAATGAATATAATACAAGAACAACAATAACAGGAGCAACAACTGATATGGCGCAATGATGGGTATCTCGAATGGCTCATAATAAACGAAGCGAAACCTACCAAATATCAAATGAAAAAATATCAAATGAAAAATTAAAAAAAAGAAAAATTATTTCTAGTAATCTTAAGACCTTAAGATTTTGTTGTTTCTTTTGTTTTTTTTTCGTTTTTGGTTGAATACAACACTAGCAACGCTAACATGGATTCAAATAATAAAAATAAAAATATATGTATTTATGAGCTTATGTTTTAGCACACATGGCATGCTGGAGGCTGAAGTGCACAGCTAGCACAGCCAAGCAGTCAGTCAGTCAGTCAGTCAGTTAGTCAGTCATTCGTGGCCGCAAGAACGGCAATAAATGTCACAAGACTCATTTGAGAGGAAGTACAAGTGACGTGCATGACCTGCCGAATTTATGACTTTTGAAACTAACATCAACAAATAAAAATAAAAAAATAAATAAATAAAAAGGAAAACAAGAAAACTTACGATATTATTTATTTCTCTCAATGTTTTCTTTTTTTTCTTTTTTTTGTAAATTTTTGTCATTCTCCAACACAAAACATGCGCAACATAACACACCATTAAAACATCTCAACAACAGCATAAAAAAAAAAAGAAACCGAAACATTAAAATTTATTATATTAATCATAAATTTTAAGACAGGTTGATATTTTTTATGAGTTGTTGATCCCTCTCTGCACACCTAAGGTGAGTGAGGTGGAGAAGAACTCTTCAAAGTTTTTATGACCGTACATTCATTCAAATTAGATGTGAAATCAACAGATCCAGTCGATCAAAGTCACCACAGCTCGAATGATAAGCTGATATGATGCATTCAATGCCCCTACGCATACGAGCATTGAATATGTTTTTGCTTAGAGCAGATTGAAAAAGTATTTAGCGTCTAGTCTAGTATTTAGTTAGTGTCTATGAACTTTTCACTTAAACGTGGAAACAGATTGCTCTGTGTGTTTTACGTCTGCACCTGACATGTGTCTTAATCAGACGGGTTGCCTACAACCATTGGCAATCGAGGTAAGTTGATTGACGACCCCCCAGGGAGAAAGACAATCCCCATTTAAGGGGGCCTTTCTACCCTGAAGTACCGCAATAGAAGATGGGTGTGGGCCAAATTCTCGCTTAGTGGTCTACGTCGAGGCCTATCTAAGCACCTCTTCAATAGCTCCCCGCGAGACTTTGGGGTAACCACAGCCACCACGAATACTCCCCGAAGGGCCGTACCCAGCGGTCAGGCAAGAAGGCATTCTCCGGCATTCCGATGGGTTGTGTGCATCATCCTGCCAGAGCAATCCAACTTTGGGCAACCTGACCCCCGTGGACACCCTTTAATTTCTTGGCTTATCGTTCAAACCAGAACTTACACCAAGCTATACAGCTCTGGGTGATCTCATACTGTACGCTTTTCGCTCTTGCTTCGGACTCTCCACACGTCCCGGACGGCCAAGCCTGACTATCCTTCCTCAAGGAAAATAATGCTTCCAAGGTTGTCGTCGCACAGAACACACACCTATCTGTGCCCCAGCCCACTTGGTATCGCTGGCCATCCTTAGATGACCTCCACCAAGAGTGGAAACAGTAGAAAGGGCAGATAAATATCTGAGCATTTAAGAAACGAACGATGTCTTGTTAGTACATCGTATGGCAGACGGACAACCCCAGGCCAAATAGGCGAGAGGTCTGCGAATGTCGAGTAGTGTCGAGGATTTGCTTGCTCGACCGAACAAACTTTGCGTTCGCAAAATATGTAACGCAGAGATATCTCTAAGCGAGATTTATTGCGCTTCAACTGCCATTCTTCACAGCTTCACATCGTTGAAGTGTGAGGTTACAAGAGCTTAAGCTTTTTAAAATATTTTCTTTTTAACATGGGCCTATCCACTCGGGAGGTGTTCCTTACACGTAAAGGTCAGAAAAAGATGGAGAAAGCGAAGGAAGGATGGGGAGGGGGTCGGGAGTCTAGAGGGTGTGCACCCAACCGATAAGTGTTACTCCTTTACCGGCTGTGCATAAGTATGACCGCACTAACATTTGAATCTGTGAAGACTGAGTTGGTAGTCGCGATTTTTACCTGCTCGTTTATTAATTGCGGCCTAATACTATTGCGCATAAGAAGAGATCTAAAAAATCTATTTCTCTGTTATTGCCTTCAAATTACCCCTAATCGTCCCTTTCTCTCTCTCTCTCTCTCTCTCTCTCTCTCTCTGTCTCTTTCTCTCTCCCTCTCTCTTTCTCTCGCTCTGTGCTCTTATAATTATCTTTAAACTCTCCGCGAAACACCACAGTTTCGTCCTGCAACTTGGGAATCCATTTGACCCGTTATTAATTTTAAGACGTCCCTAAGAGAATTTTCCATTTCTCTACCGCAGAACGAAAATCAAGGATGTTTTAATTAAAAATAAAATAAACAAGAAAATTGTATTCGTCTTGTCTTAAAATCTATAATTATTTTTAGATAAAGTAATAATTCATTGTGGGCGTCATTGCGAATCATGCGAGTCATGGACATTTTCAAATTTCATGCGGGCGTAAGCCCATCAATTTTAGCTTTCTACCACCAACAGCCACAAACGTTTCAAAAAAGAAGAAAAGAAAGAAAGACGTATAGACTGACCGATGTACGAAACGATTCCAATCAAAAATATGTTTATTTTGTGCGTACGCCTGAGTGCTACGAATGCAAGAATTGACCTAATCGGCCTCTTTGATAACGCCATAAGGTGTGTACTATATATATGTATCAAAATATATAGATGTATCATAATATATAATAATATAATATATGTATACAATATATATAATATCTACATATATGTATACATATATTTATATATGTATATATATAATACATACAATACATAAAATATTATGTCGAAGATTAGTTTCAAATTTCTACCCACCTATCTAGTCAACGTTGCACAATATATACAATATAAATATATATATATATATATATATATATATTTACATGCAATTATATGCAAATGGAAGAATATCCCCTCCGTGTTAGCAGTAGGGATTTCGCTCAAAGGCCGATTTGCTCACTGACGAAAGATTAACAATTAATATAGAAATATGTATATATATATATGGATATATATCAATATTAATAAGTGACGAGACTAAGTAAGAAAAAAATCTTTTGTTTTTCGGAAAACTTAAGAGAAATAAAACCGTAGCCCAACATCTCTCCATTATTTCTACGGGCTTTTTATAACGTTTTGTTTAAACCCAAAAATAAGTTTCAATTTACGAAATATAAGTATGTAGGAGGCAAGAGTGCTGAAGGATCTGTCAATATTATCTTAATTTCAGGCCAAGGATGATAATACAATTCGTGCTTTCATTTGCTTCGTTTTAATGAGTCCGGGTAACATTTTGTAAGAGGGTAGATAAACTTTCGAGTACTTTTGCGGCTCTAATACTTGGCTCACATATATTTATGACAACGCAGATGAAGGCTAAGATGGTAGCCAGCAGTTCTCTCAAAATCCCTAGATTTATTTGGGAAAACAAGTGGAGATTGAATGCACACATAACCTCAAAGGACATGAATTGCAATAAAGTAAAGATCAGGATAAAGAAAAGTAGAAAATGACTTTAAAATAATCTAAGCATCTTCCTCTCTTTTGCTTTATGTATTATAAAAGGGATTAAGGATTATCTGAAGCGAAGAAGAAAGACTGCCTCGATATTTTACAACAAACTAAATTCGAAACGAAAAAACCGCGAACAAATGAAGAACCACTTTTCAGATGCATGCTCAAGTTCCACTCACGACTGCAATTCAGTTAATAATATTTAATGGCCTGAATAGTTCTCAGTAACGAATTTTATCTCTTGGTTAGTCCTGGTAAGCTTCGGTTATAAGGAAATATCTACAATCTAAGATCTCAGGAAAGAGAGAGAGAGAGAAAGAGAGAGAGAGAGAGAGAGAGAGAAAGAGAGAGATATCTCCTTCTGACCTATGTCTACGTCAACGAACATTTCTTAGCTATCTACGTAAGAATGGACGCGTTGTTAAGTGATCGGTTGAAAAAGATACCAATCGGAGAGAAAAGAAAATGTCTAACGTATGTAAGAGCAGCGGCAACCCATTCCTGTGCAATGCTGCTAACGGTTCTGCAAACGAGTTTTACGGCAAGATTAGATTAAGCTTCGTGAAGCTTCTATTCGTATATTGCAGCTTCTTTCCGTCTAATAAGCAGCCTTTGTTAGTAACGTCTTTCCCGTCATTTAGAAAAATTCATAGCATGCTGCACTCATCTAATTTTTTTTTAAATTGTTTATGGGTTTATGTTATTGCTCTACCTCACCTGGATCATAATTTGTTGTGCTTCCGATATTATATCACACTTTTCCTCTGCCACTCGTCGCAATTCAGCAAGAATTTCCTTCATGTTAAGATGGCCGTACTAACGCGTCCTACGTTTGCCATTTTCGTGTTTTTTTTTTTTTTTTTTTTTTGACCCAAAAGTCGATTTAACCAAACCTCTCAAATACTATTTTCGGCGGACTTCAATGAGATAACCCTGCACTTTACAAAAGGCACAATTCGACAAACACTGATAGACAGACAAAGCAACATCAACTCTTAGAAAAACCTATAAAAACCTATTTATACGCCTGGTAAATGATGTTAGGGACGTCATCGTATATTGCGAAAGAGCAGAAAGCAAGGGTTCGTAGTAGTCAGCAGTTTCGCTAAAAGAATTGCTAAGCCTTGGGCTAATGAGTGCGTCAGAAACGTATTTCAATTATAATAAAACAAAATTTTTTATTATTTTCACAAAACTTTTCACGTACCAATAATCATAGTGATAGTAAAGTAATTAAAAATACTAAAACAATCCAAAGAAACTCGGGAGGGGGGTTTGGATTTCTTTTTAGTTCAAGTATAACAATAGTGGTAAACTAATAAAAGAGTATTCGAAAGAGAAAAACAAAAAAAAGAAAAAATTTAAGTTAAGTTATTCACAAAACCGCAGTTAAATAAAACAAATAATAAAGTTTTATATACGGCTCGCATGGAATCTTTTATATCCACTAAGATGAATTTTTAGAAAAAATTCAAAAACAAAGATAGCTTGACGTAAAGGTAAAGACTACTAAAACATTCGTTGGCATGTGAAAGCTAAAAATTGTTTAATGCAATGAGTGTGCGATGAAAATCCTTCAAGAAGTCAGCTCAGATTTACAAGAGTTCTACCTCCCTTTAAAAATAGACATTAGTTACTGCTTACCTATTTATGGGCAAATTAGGTCCATTACCGAGCTTGATTGATAGGAATTAACTAAAACTAAATTTTGGATTTGTATCTCCGTCTTTGTCAAGGGCAAGAAGATGAAAGAGACAGATGGCTGGATAGACGGATTAAAAAATGCCTTAGTTACTGTTCACTTAATTATGGGCAAATTAGGTCCACTACCCAACTTGATTAATAGAAATTCATTTAAGTCAAAGTTTCGAATTGTATCTCCGTCTTTGTCAAGGACAAGACAATAGAAGAGAAATCTAGTAGATAGACGGACCATTTGTGTACCATTTATGGAAGAATGTGTGTGTCAAACACACACGCATAGCGTTAAAAGAAGAGTCTGCTTGATGGCTGGACGCACGGACCGACAAATATAGTAAAACAAAAATTACAATCTCAAACTAATCTTTGGAGGCATTTCTTAGTTTCAACTTTTTGCGTTACAAACGGAATAACGGACACAGTTGTGGACGCAGACGCATAAAACAATTCATCGGAATTTCACACTAATTCGAAGTTTTCCGCTTACGAGCTAGAAAACGATGTTGGTACAACTTCATCTCCCGTATATGGATGTATAGAGATCGGATAATCCAATACAACTCGTATTCATATGCATACATATCTAAATATATATATATATATATGTATATATAAAAGTATAAAAGTTGATGGAAATGTTAATGTCATAAATCGCTAAAAACGCACACGCAAACACTAACCAACTCAGCCACAACAGTGAACTTATTGTACAAGCACATAAACCTGCACTTTTACTACCTTCGCCAAAAAAAAAATTTAAAAAAAAAACCCAGAATAACAACAAAAACGATGACGGAATTATTATATTTACTCAGACCACTTTAGAGTTGCATTGTAAAGTTGAGAGTAAAGAAAGAAGATGAAAAGTTGAATTAAAAAACAGAGAAAAAAAAGTAGTAAAAATAAACAACAAAAAAACATTGAGTTTTACGGTAATTTGATGGTTCCCAACAAACAAATGTTATAGTCATGAAATAAAAATAAGGTGAAATATAAAAAGCCTGACGGTTGAACTTTCAAATAGAATTACGTATGCATGAGGAGTGAAAGAAATGAAAAGGTACAAGAAGAAGATGATGAAGAAGCAGAGAGATGGAAGAAGGGAGAAGGGGAAAGCGGGAGGGCTAGACAGAGAGAGAGAGAGAGAGAGAAAAAATAGGTATATGTACGTAGAGTATACATATACGAGTTATGTTATGAACGTTCCTTAAAATGATGATGGCTGGCCAAGATGTCTGTAATTAATATATTTAATGGCATATTTAAAAAGGAAAAGAATAAAAAAGAAATAAAGTTATTTTCCTCCTCTCAGAGCAGATGCTCTTGGCCTTGTCGCCATGTGCGCGCGCGTGTGTGTGAAAAACTTCTTCTTCGAATTATGAAAACGCTTAAAATATTAAAAAAAAGGAAAAGAAGAAGAAGAATAAAAGAAGTAAAAAAAAAAAAAATCTCTTTATATTCATAAAGTAGGAAACTAGGCAATTATTTGCGAGCACTTTTTTCTTTTTCCTTTCGTCAAGTGAACGAACGAACGAACGAACGAACGAACGTACGAACGAACACTTCAACTTCAACTGTGATAATAGGCAAAGTTACGCATTCCAAATTTACAACTTTTTCAAAGACACGAAACAATGCATATCAAGTTATGCAAGTTTTTTGTTTTCTGTTTTCTCTGTTTTTTTTCTTTCCTTTAAATGTTTCACATCAATCATTTAATTTTTAACGCCCAGGGAAGCGAAACAAATATCTCTTAAAATATTATTGTAATACTTTGACCGGCTTAGGTTCGTATCATATTCGACGAGAGAAGACGAAGAAGAAGAAGTAGTATTATCCCGCGCACTGAATACTGAACACTGTGCTTTTCTATTTTTTGACTTTACGTCACAATACGAAACTTATGGCCCCTTTTTGGGGAGTGGGAGGAGGAGCTTTCGACTATCCCGAGTCACGCCAAAACAAAGGATTTCTTTTATTCCCCGTTTAAAGCAAGAAAAAGTTCTCCTTCGATCGATATTCGTAGGCTTAGCTTATGCTTTACATTTGACGAAAGCTACTGGTCTCGTCGCTTCGGCATCCTAACAACAGCGACAACAAACAATAGCAACATTAACTAAGCCAATTGAGCATACGATTGAAGGAAGTAAGTAATAAATGAATAATTTGGACGCATTCTAGATGTACGCGATCGATCACAAAAATAGCAACATTTCAGTTTTTGCAAAACTATATAAACAAGTTTTTACTGTTTTCCAAAAAGATATTAATACACGTGCGGGATCAAATCAACTGTGGCTTCATCATATGTGTGATTGTTATCTTAAAACCTTTCACAATAGTGTAGGTTATCACACGAACACCTACACAACACAAAGTCTTTGAAAATATTAAGTGGATTCGGGGCCAAAAAAAGCCAATTGTGAGTGTCTTTCTTCCTTAAATCGAAGAAGTGTACTGATGAATCTTGATAGCTTCGGAAAATAGGACAAAAAAACATAGCGCAGATTAAGGCGACAATTAACATCGAGAAGAAAACCGTTCCTCACCTTTGACGGCTTTAGTTGGCCGTGTTCCGAGCTGTTCCAACTTCCCAAAACCGTCGTCACTAAGGAGTGCCATTGTTTTATTCTATGCATCCATGTGTCCATGGTTGTTCTATGATGCCCTGTGTATGTTATTTAAGAGCATCGTTACTTTTTTTTCCTTTAAATGTTCACCCCTCAAGGAATGTCCCTTGTACGTCTAAGCACGGTAATGATCGGAGAGAATTACAAAGACTCTCCTACAAAAGCTTCCTGGCTAGGGAGTTAGGACGAGAAACCAAAACGGCATGACGTAGACGACACTTGTTGGGTTAGATTCTTTTGACTATCGGGTAAAAACACATCGCCCGCAATTTCGCATTGTCATGCTGTCCACACTATCAACGCAAATGCGAATGCATTCTTTTTTTATTCGGGATAGTCTTTCTATAGGATTTCTAGGGCGGACTTTGCAAAGCTATTGAAACTAGTCACTCATCATAAAACACTTAAAGCTATATAACTATGTATTGAATTGGCTCCAACTTTTACAAAATAAATAAGTAAATAATTGAAGAAAAGAATTGTGTGAATAAATTTCAAGATATTTTTGAACCAACTTTTCCGGATTCTTACATAGAGAATCGTCTGCTTGATTTAATTATTACTTCCTTCGTTCGTAACCGTCAAAACGTTGTGTTTGAGCTCTTCTTCTTCTTCTTCTTTGAATCCTTTATATTGTTTATGCGACAAATACCATCGGGACTACTAGTTTATCTTGAAGCGCAAAATCAAATCGTCCGTTAATGGAGAATACATTTTAGAATAGTAAGCGGAAAAGTAAATCATTCACTAGTCACACGACTCTAGTAAGCAAATAAAATTCCAAGGTTTTGTTTGAGAGCGAATGAGTTTGCAAATTAAAACTGGTTTAAATTTTATACAAGTTCACAAGTCGACGTCTTCCATAGGCTATAAGTTGTTAATAAGAACGCGTTCAAATTGCTGAACTGTTTTAATATTTCCTTACCTGTTCAACTGATAAGACCGCGAAGGCATCAAATCTCTTTACGAATATACTTTGAGACTACACGTCATGTCTTACATATTTATGTGGATTTTTAGCAGTTTAAGAAAATCAATTAAGAGTCAGATGGACGGCCAACTGAGTACATGGAGTTAGTCTTAGAAATGCATTCTACCGTTTGTCCGTCCTCCTGTTTAAAAATTTAAATGTAATCATATATACATGTTGAATAGAATCGAACACACGGATCTGGTTACGTCTACTTTTTTATGAAAGTCTTCAGCGGAATTTCCAAAATCAGGAAAATCTGTGATAGAAAACTCATACGAATTCGAGAACATTGGTCATCTGAACCTTGCAGCAAGGGATGAACATTTTTCTGATATATATATATATATATATATAATATATATGTATATATATTTTGATTAGTTTAGTTACTTACATATATATTCCATTTTTTTCATATCATTACATTTTTGCCTTCACTTTACTATTATGATTGTATTTTTATACCTTACACCACTTATGATACAAGGTTGCGTTACGTTTGTACAGATGTATGAGAAATCCAGAAGGACTTGAGATATACCCGCCTCTTTTTACAGCGATCGATTCAGAAAATAATTCGATCTAAGGCTGTCTATCCGTCTTCTATTCTTGTGCTCAATCTATAATTCCCACTTTTTGAGATATTTTGATGAAACTTGGCACACTGGCATGCTTTGGCCCAAGGAATGCCATTGAATTTCCTGAACGAACACCCGGAAGGACTTCAGATAGATTCAGCTTTTATTGTAGCTGTTGATTTAGAAACTGATTGCGTGAAGAATGTCGGCCCATCTGTCCGTTTTGGTTTCTTGCTCTCAACCTAGAGGCCACAACTTTTGCGGTATTTCCATGAAAGTAATTAAAAATGATTCGAATCGAATCACCTTTTCGACCACCTTTCATACAGCGCCTTATTTCCTAAAAGTGTTTTGTGGCTGCTATCGTGCTTTTAAAATAAATTGATGTTTCTCTGGATCAATCGATTGCTTAGCCAACTTTTTGTAAGCCCTTTATATAAATTCTTGACTAACGGTTGTATCTGTTCCATCACCTGTTGAGCTAAGATCTACCGTCCTTTACCTCCATTTTCCTGTTCCATTTTATTTTGTTGGTTTCGAGTCCACTAATTAATCTCAGATGCGTTCTATAAGCTTTCGTGATAAATATCTAAAGCAGTATTTGCGAAGAATGAAGCTTATTTCTAGTCCTTGGAAACACTACTTAGTTGCTTTATCAAACACCTAAGCGTACACGAGTCTAAAGCTCGACAACAGTGGAATCAAGCGCTATTTCTCGCAAATGCTCACAAACGAATGCGGACAAATCTTGGAGAGCCCAATAAGGATTTATTCTTACTTGCAACTATGCAAGCACGACAACCGCAAGAGCAAGACACTGTTTTCATTTATTGCAGTGAAATTTTTATTATACGAAGTCATTACTATTACTTCTCCTCCCACCGCAAGCGTTTTAATATCTCAAAACTCGCGATATCCTTTCTGAGCATGCACTATTAGACAGTTAACTGGCATTCGCGATTTTACGTTTTTATTCGACTCCTCTTGGAAATGAAGTTCACGGTTGTGTGAATTGTGATTTTTAAGCTAACGTAGATTTTACTTACAATTCCGAGGAGATCTATTTCAAGTGTTGCAACTCAACTCTCGAATTATATGCCCTTTTACAAGCAAGCAACCAGCACCTAACCAAAATGCGACATACCTGTATTGACCCGCTGGCGGACCTGAATGCTGTAGCATTCATTTGCATTGTGATGCAAAATGACATTCAAACTTTTGAAGCCAATTATTTTGCATTGTATTTTGTATAACCCGGAGTTTTGTTACTTGCTGCACTTGCCCAACTATTGATTAACCGATTCTTTAGGTGTTTCTACATAGTTTTGTTGTATGCCTATTTAAAAGTTTACTTAAAGCCCATAAATTTCTCTCACTCTCTCTCTCTCTCTCTCTCTCTCTCTCTTTTTCTTTCTTTCTTTCTTGATGACTACAGCATTCCTGTCATCCTTGTTGAAAACTTTGGTCGATAACATTCATTGTATGTAACGGCTAAAACGTGATAATCCGACTACTCTTATAAAGTGTGTTATCATCGCATCATTAATATTTTTAGTGTCCGCGAACGTGTTAATCCGTTTTTCGTCTAAATGTTTCCCTAATTGTTGTTAATCAGTTTCCCAGTCGCCACTTCCATGAAGCAGGTAAAGAGTCACGAATGTGTATTCGGTTTCACCATTTTTAGAATTTGGTTCCTTAGAAAATTGGCTCAGTTTCGTGCAAACTCATTTCTTCATATTACCGGACAATGAAGAGAGCATGTGATTACATTATAAAATCCGTAGGATTTATTGTTATACCCGCCCGTATATAGTACGACTTCCGCCCCTCTATCGGTTCATGGTCTGTCTATTGCCTGACTAAGGAATAGTTCGTCTTACAGATCGCAATTTTCGAGAAATTTTAATGAAACCCAAGTGCAGCCCAAGTGCGGGCTCTATTGAAAATGGGTTGCATCGGACTGTTACTATGACGTGTTTTGAAAAAATCCTTGCGAAGTGACATAAGCTTGTCCGGTTATAATGCTTTAAAACGCTCTTCATGTTGTTTTCTTTAAATTATTGATCATTTGTAAAAGCCTTGAAATGAGTTCCGGCTTCGTGAGCGACCTCGATTACGTAACCGCTAACCGAGTCCCTTATTAAGACCATTTACTGATATTCGAAGACAGCTTTTCTCACGAGCTGATATAACCAACAACTCTTTTTTGGAGCAAAGACAAAAAAGGAAAAAAAAATCGTTAAAAAAAGCGAAGAAATTAACCTTCCAAGGAATTTAGGGTAAATGATTTTCGGTGCGAATAAAGCACACGTTTCTGTCTGTCGTTACTTTCGTTAACAATCAGCATGCATTTGAACAGTAATTGAAATGTTATTTTTTTTAATGCGGTAATGTAACTGCAACTGTAGCTATACGCCGTGTAAAGATTCAAATACAATGAAGTGTTAACACAAACCCACAAAACGTCACTTTTACCCTGCCTGGCGCACTCTCGGCAACTTTGTTGTTTTTAATATTTGTTATATTTAAAGTATTTATCGCGGCGGGATATGAGCAGAAAAAAAAAAAAAAACAAGTAAACTTAAAAAAACTTCATAGGGTTCGTTGATGAAAAACAAAATAAAATAAAACAAAACAAAAACAAAACAATATGTTTTTTTATTACAGATTTGAATGTGAAACTGAAATAAAACCGAAACCGAAACTAACAAAAACAGCACAAACACAATCCAGCACTTAACCCAGTACTCAAAATCAATTCAAAAACTAAACAAATCGAATGTAAATTCTAGTTTATTTTCCGTCTCTCCTTCCTCTCGCCAGGCATTAGTGCGTAGCGAGATCGATGGTAGTGGTGGTGGTGGTGTTTGCGCGAAACGAAATAATATTCTCACACTATTGCACACAGTACTGACAGCATTTGACAGACGTATGACCAGCGGGATGCCTTGTATGTATATATATCCTTGACGAATAAGCCTGCCGTACGTTTGGCTCACCTTACATTGGTTTTTGTTTTTTTTTTTTTGTTTTTTTTTTTTACACAAAAACTGAACTGAACCACAGCACACACACATACACATACATGCACATGCACATATCACACGGTCTCATATTACAAAAGCAACACGCCCTAAAAATTTTAATCATTATTTGTTGCTGCTGTTTGTAGTAGAGCTGCTACCGGTTACTCACTGCTACATAATACGCTTGCCATACATATTGTCCTCTCATAATTGTCGTTATGTGCCTATGAACTTAAGATGCACTTGTACACGTTTTTAAGCTACAATAAAATGAAAATAAAAAATAAAATCTATCAAGGTTTTAAGTCATATATTAAGTGTACTCTTGTTGTTGCCCCAAAGTGGTATAGGGTATTACGCGATATATTAAGTTTTCGTGTGAATCTATGCACCATCCAGTAAGTTGACTTGAGATAGATTCATTTTTTATTATATGGTAACAGTCGATTCGAAATCAGTTTCTGACTCGACTTACACCTAAACGGTCAGTCAGACCATCTGACTGCTCCTTGTCCGTGCACAAAATCCCCGAAAAGGGATTCGATCCGACCCCTTTTACGATCACTGGCCATACAGTGGTACATCTTGAAAAAGCCTTTGTATAGTGCGATAGGTTGTTTGATAGCCGGTCTAACCCGACTGTATCGCTTTAATTTGTTTTATTTGCCAAATTCTTTTCCTTTTTTTATATTTTGCAAAATTTTCACATGACCACTGTGAGACTTTTCGTTAAGGGTACATTCACTGAATTCCGTTCTCAATAACTTGGTTCTTTCATCGCCTATGTGCCACGTTAAGCCTTCTTATGAATTCACTTTTCCAATTTTATAGACGATTTCTTATTGATTGGTAAAACTGCCCATAATCAATTCAGATTACAGTTAACTCTCAATTATCGCCTCGTTATATTCTCTTCGCTTCTTTCATCCTTGACTTTCGTTACGGAGCGGAAATATTGTATACAAACTTTGCACAGGTTGCGTATTGAAGCAATTATAACAATCATAAATTGAAGTTACTGGACGCAACATTCCTTCACTAGATTTCGCCAAAACCAGAATATATTCTGAGATAAACCAAAAGAAAGAAAATTGGAGGCACATATGTCTACCGCGTTACACCAATGCAAAAATTTCAATGTCTTTTGCTTCTACGTAGGTTCGTTTATTACATTCATTCATTTCAAAAGAGTGTATATAGAAAGCGCTTACCCGTTTTTTTAAGTGATAGCATTACCATGTCTGCGAGCATTTGTTTTCTTTTTTAACCACGATAATGGTGGGAAAGAAATGGGTAGAAAAGGATAGGTTGTGGCCACTGCCTGGCAGTGGTACGTGCAATTCACCACAGTTGGTCGACACACCGTAACCGGCTACGCCGACTTGCCGCGCCCATAGGCTAACCGTGGCGCATGACAAAATTTCCAAAATTATTCGTTCCCTTGCAACCGCATGGCCAAACACTTAAGAAAGGGACTTACGCGGATTGAAGCCTTGCGGTCGAAGACCTTGTCTTCATTACGATTAATGTCACGTGGTGGCTAAAGTAAGTGCTCCTTTACCGATTGGGTGCACACCTTCCAAGCTGAGGTCACACCCTATCTGTTTTTCGCCCCTTCTTTCTGAGGATCGCCGTAAAACACGTGTAGGAGGCATCGGCCGAATTGTTAATCATACAAAAAACTATGAAAATAAAATTTATTTATTTTATTGGTTTTATTTTCATTTTAAACAAACTAGAACATGCACTCTTTAAAGAAAATCTTGAGGGCGATTTAAGCAAATTTTTGTAAATTAATTAATTTCAAGATATGAGAAATAATTTCAATGAGAAAGATGGAGAGAGGGAAGGAAAGATAGTTAACTCTCCTCCCCTCCTCCTCCTTTGCTGTCAAAACAAAAGAATATTTTTTTAAAGAAGTTCATTAAAAAGTGCTTTACATGCTTTTCGCTTGTCATTTATATATGTATATGTATATACATATATATTTTTTTCTTTAAGAGTATACACATACAGTGGAATTTAGACAAAGCAAAGACACCTACGAACTTCCACCCCTCCCCTGTTAGGGCGTTTGCCGAGGCCTGTTAAGTAAGATTTGGAAGCTTACCTCGTGAACCTGTCTGAAGATAAGCTAAACAAATTCAAATTCTCCTCTTCGGAATTATTTTTTAACAATTTTTCGGAATTTAGTACGTTAGGAAAAATGCTTACGGAAAAATAGTTAAATTTGAGATTCTAGCGCGGGCAAACTGGAAAATGTGCTCCTTATTCACATCTACCATATGAATATACACACACATATATACATACATATATGTGTAATTTTTAAAAGCTCATCAAAAGTAAATCTGGAAAGAAACCTAAGAATTTTTTCGTTCAAGTGAAACATTTTGCCTATTTCCACGTAGACTCACTCGCATGACAGGCAATCGCTTTCGAAGTTTCGCACAATGAATTCTAGTAATAATGCGACCCGTCTCATCCCGTTAAAAATCAAAAGTAGGATGATAACATTTGTTATCCGCTAAACAAGTCACGCCAACCACATTGACGCTAACGTTCAGAAATGCTTCAGAAATGCACTGAGAAGTTCTAGTAATCGAATAAACAAACTAATGCCTCACTTCACACAACTATAACAAACACATCAGGTGTAAAACTAAGTTGTGGCCGATATTTTTTATGAGAAACAGCATTTACTTCCAATGAATTCTTAAAAATATATACTCTTCATATTTTCTCTATTGAAAATTCTAGTTTTGGATCTATCCAGCTATGTAAGCAACGATTTTTTGAGTATCGTTGTAAGGATGAGAGCTCTGCTTACAGAGCCATTATTAAGTCACCGATTAAAACATTTTATTCATTACCAGAAGCAGTGATATCTCGCGAATGTAACGAACGTGACATGCCAGTCCAGAATGTATGAATACGTTCCAGTTCAGTGCTGAGGCTTCCTAAACGGATTTTGGAATTTAAGGCCGAGCACTGTGACGTTAAACAGTTAATCTGTCAATTCTTTTGAATATTTGTCGCCGCCATAATTTCCTCAAATTGCATTCTGCAGCCATTTGGAGTATCTAGCGCTATTGACTTCTTTCATCTTACGTAACATTGCGGTTTATTATTATGAGAAAAATGTGAAATGTCCGGAACGAGAAACACGTTTACGAAGAAAATGTTCATGTCCATTCTCTGTCCGTTCTCTGTCCATTCTGTCATGTAGCATTCTCTGATATAAGAGTGAGAACCCTATAATGAGGAGCGTTAAACACCATACACCACTTCGTTTAATATAGTTATTCATATAACGACTTTTCAAAATTGGACGTTATAAACACGTCGGTGTACTAAATGTCATCAAAATATTTCGAAAATTGCGACCTGTGGTTTGGACGCAAGATAAGAACATGGACGGGCGGACGGACAAGCTTTGTTATTCTGAATCCATCGATATAATAAAATGTGGCTCTATCCCACGGCTTTCCGTATGTTGCGTGCATTCGCACAATCATTTAACGAACTATTCCTTCTGTATGTAGGAAAAAGGAGCGAAATTGAAAGACGGTTAGAGGCAGAGGAACTTCACATTTCAAAAGAGTTAGAAGATGAATGAATGTAGGAAATATTCTATGGCTTGCAATTTTTTTGTCCGAAAAAGAGTTTAACAGCAAGCCTATGAATTTAGCTTGTCCACATCCTTTCAAAGGATAACACTTTCATCACTTTTTGCTTGATTTCCATTTCAAATTAGTAACTATTTTCGAGGGGTTAAAACAGAAGCAGAAACTGATCACGGATGTGAACGTAATATTCGATTCGCAGTGTGCTGAGGTCAGCATACACAGCGTTCTCGTCCATTACACCTCACTACCCTTTTAAATATGTAGGGGGACTTTACCGTCAATGTTAATGGTTCGGCTCATCATGGGCGGTATCAATTGCTTTTTATGCTTCCGTTAACCCCATATCAAGCTTCAAAAGTACTTGCCTTCGAATGAAGCAGGAAAAGTAACGTTCACCACATTTGAGGGTATTTTTAGCAAACGAAAGCCGAACCTTAAAGATTTCACATAGAGAAATAAATTAATTCGCATTAAGAACTAAGTCAAAGCAAAAAAATGCTCGCAAAGTCACCTTTCATGGGGGATGCGGAATGATTTCTTTGAACACTTGGTATCATGGGTATCACATAAAGAATATGTCTTTTTATATATTACACTACTTGTGGTACAAGGAAATATTAAATTTGTGCGAATGTATGCAATAGAAAGAAGGACTTGGATGTGATCTATTAGAAATAGGTCGGATAAAATCCCTTTTCCGACCGCTATCCGTATGACGCCCCGTTTTGAAAAGTTTTATAAATAATTATAGCGTGATGTAGGGTATTTAATGGCATCCGATGACCCACTGTAAGGTTTCAACTTGTTTACGTTACCCATCACTACATTTTTTTTACGATTCTTTAAAAAATACTTGTTTTCCCTACAGACCAAGAACTGAGTGAACAGCTGTGCTTACGAAATAAATACAATTCTTTAAGGAAACCAAACCATTCAAACATACATATATCTGAGGGAACCATTAAGCGATTGCTAGTCCATTCGAAGTAGATATTTTCTTTTCTTTCTTAAAGATTTTACCATTTTTTCCCGTTACTTTACGTATCGTGTGAAACTTATTTACATAATTTGTAAAACGTTTTAAATATCGTTGAAATCTTTCAAGACTAGGCGCGCGGTGATATTCATAAGATCTCAAGCACCTAACAAAAATGTTATGCGCAAAGGAGGAGAGCATGCAGAGCGAACGAAACTCACAAAGTACTCTTCTAGTGCTATTTTCTTTTTACATATTACGCAGCATTGACGATGTGAGGTGGGCGGAACTCTATCCATTTAAGAGCGTAAACTAAAAAGTGTTGAGCCTTGCTTTATATTTATCATAGTTGCAGTGATGCTTATACGCCTACTTACTGTTTAAACATTTGAACCTAACTACTGACCACTTTTTTTTGTTTGTACCCTACACCATCACTTGCGGCACAAGAGTTCGCTCGGATGTACGAATCAGCCAGAAGGACTTCAGATACTTCAGACTTCAGTACTTCGGACTACTGACCACTTCTTTTTATACCCTACACCACCATTTGTGGCACAAAAGTTTGCGCGGGTTTACGGATCAGCCGGATTCACCGTTTATTAGAAGAGATTCGATTCAGAATCGCTTTCTGATTTGAATGAAGCGTGTTGCTGACCGCTGAATGAAAATGGTTCGCATCGGGCCTTCTTTCCGACCACCTCCCATATAGCGTCTTATTTTGAAAAGTCGTTGCCAGATGTGTAGGGCATGTAATAGTGCGGGCCACTGTGATCTTTTTTGCTAAGTAAGGTGTTTAAGCTAAGTGCTTATTTTTTCCTTTTTGTTTTGGTCTAGCAACTAAATGAGTTACGTATGTATGCATATTCATGCAACAACGGACTATTTTCAAATTTCCAAAAGAAAAAAAAATGAGAAAAAAATTCAAGATATTTTACTTTATTTTTATTTTATCCCTTGAAAATTAACACTTTTCAGTGATTTTTCTTTTTCCTCGTTTCTCGTGCGCCAGCAGCCATAAAATTAATAATAAACAATAACTCAAGGCACATGAAATGTTTCAAGTCGTGAAACCACATTTACACGAAATAAATCAAAATAAATACGATTGTAGTAGTGTGGTGGCAGTCAGTTGTTGGTGTTAAGGATCTTTCTTCCATGTCATGAACGCGTACACATGGAAAAACTAAAAAGCAATTCCATTTGAATTTATCATCTCAAGCGATGTATAGCAATTTTAATATTATTACATACGGCTTTCTTTTTTTTTGCTTTTCTTCTTGTTCTTCTTCTTCTTCTACATAAATAGACGTTGTTGAAGGTAAATGAAGAAGACATTTGTTTGTTGCTGGGAAGGAGACGAAAGAAAATGATTTGGGATGTGCGGTGTACAGTGACAGGAAAATATTGCCAAATATTTGTAAGAAAAGGAAGACTTTATAGGGTTGATGGGGACCTCAAATACTCAAACAATATTCACAGATGTCAGATGAGTTAGTAGTAAGTTAGTTGTCGTAAATATACCGCGACAACAGCACATTCACCAATCACTCGTAGTCGTCGTCGTCGTCGTCGTCGTCATCGTCATCGTTGCCGTCAACATATTCCATTCAAAAATTTGCAAGCTAGCGTAACTCATATACGACATACAAGAACACTAGTACACACAAGTTGATAGTAAAGGCTGCCGGTTGCAATCATTTCATACATATGCATACTACATATATGTATGGGAATATGTATTAAACTTGTACACGAAGAGATTTGAAAATATGTCTTCTGTCTGTTTTATGATAAAATAAACTTTCAGGATGGATGTCTTGTCTGAGAAGCCACGAACGTATATAAAAAATGAAATACACTTGTATCTCTCATAACGAAAAAAGCCATCATAAATAATCATGAAATAAAGGGACGAACAAAAGAACGCAGAAGCCAAGCAAGATGTGAGGCACAAATACAAATTTACACCCTTAAAATTCATCATCTTCTTCTTCTTCTTCTTGTGCTTCTCCTTCTTCTTATTTCACTTTTATTATATTATATACGACTCTTCTAGGAGGGTCTCTTCCTCTTTACCAGATTGCTTTGTTTTTTTTCATTTCTTTTTGTTGTTATTGTTGTTTTTGTTTTTTGTATGCCTACTTATCTACCTAAGAATCCTCCTAACTTCCAGATCATAAATACAAAGATATATCAACTTATAACATACATATATGTATGCCTACATTTCTATGTGTTTGTGTGTGTGTGTGTGTGTGTGTGTGTTCGTATGTCCGCAAACACTTGAAAAGTATAAAGTGGAAAAAAATGAATTATGATTATTGCCATGCAAAAGAGCAGGCGAGATGTCAAAGTGACATCTTTTAATATATGACTTGGATTTTTCAAGCACTCGAAATCTGATACTGCCTATGCGTATGTGTATGTTTAGATATGTGTTTTCACATATATATGTGTATATGCTGTATGTGTTTTTGGTATTAGTCGTGACTTATCGGCTACCCTCGCATGTAAGAGTGTTTAGCCGCACAATTCCCACACAAGGCCGCAAGTAGTGATATGTTGTTACAAAACCTATGTGTATGCATGTTACTTACTTACTTACTACTCATCGTAGTCGTTGTATCGTGGCCGTCCATCGTTGAGATGTTAGTGCTGATGAGGATGATGACGATGTGACGATGACAATAATGATGATGATGATCGTAATGATGATGATGATGTCGCTGTTGACAATGTTGCTTTTTAGGTTTTGTTTACTTGGTGCGTGTTTATATATCTATATATGTATGTGGATATATGTTACACATGCTCAAGTTGATGTTACGATGATTATGACGATACTGATAAATGTTGATTTTTCCTGCTGATAACACATGCTGATGCTCAAGCAGTTGTAATGTCGTCAAGTGCTGCCGCTTGCTGGTCTCTACTGCTTTTGCTGGCAAAAAAAAAAAAGAAACAACAAAACAATAAAAAAAAAGAAGAACAACAATATTTAAAAAGCCTACGACTACTACAACCTGACTGTCTGCCTACCAGGCAAACTGGGTAGGTTGCCTTACCGATCATTGAGCTACAAATTAAAAGTGAATGCTTATGGTTTGCCACAGTTTCCAACATGCACTCACCACGCAACACAGCCATACCATGCGATCTCCTAACTAAATGCAACAACGGCATTAAACTTTGCCGCTTATGTGCGCATAAGAGGTGGAGCGCTATGTAATAATAATAATAATAATAATAGTAAGTGTATCCAAAACAGTTTCCAGGCATAATCACACATGCTCGGCCTCAATAAAGTTGCATACGTGCATATGTAAGCATCTTGAAATACGAGTACAATGCAATAAAATAAGGAAAAGGAAAACTATAATTGTACAGGGACAAGGACTGTACAGCATCACATGTATATCGCAAACTATATGTTTTTAAATCTATTCACTAAGGACTAAAAAATGTGGAGACTTTTATTTACGAGAATCCCGGCAGAGGAATCTAAATGTCCACTGGAACCTTATAAAATGCAACGGGGAAGCTACTTGGGTAAAGCAGGGCAAGTCACATTTATATGGAAAAATTGTAAGCAGAGCCAACAGGTCAAGGAACTCGAACGGTTTTCCATTGAGTTTTCGGATGCTTGACGCTTTGGAGTTTCTCCTGGCTGATGACGCATTAGAGCAAACAATCATGTGCTATGTCAGTTTTCAAGTTGCCCTGACATGGTCAAGGATTTGAAGTTTTATAAGTACCAAGCCATTTGGAAAACGCTGGCTATGAAGAAATAATACTCAGCGTTTAGTTGCCATCAAACATGACTTGGAAAGATTCATCCGATTTCTATCCGAGAATATTCGTTTTGAGACTATAGGTAAGCTGTAAGTAAGAAGAAGAGAATTACATGCTGGCAGTGGTCAAATGAACAATGAAACACATTCTACCCGGGCGAGTAAGGCGAGCATGCACGACATCCTTGCGACGCCAAGTGAATTACTAAGCAGCGTCTGTAAAAAACATTTCGAAATCAGAAGTCGCTCCAGAAAAGGTTGAAAAAAAATGCTGGGAATCGAATAACAGTTGATTAAACACATCAATTGGCAATCAGGAGACTAAAGTTGGAAACAATTCCTCCTCTACGGCAAAACGCGTATCCTCTTCATTAGAGGAGTTAGACAGGTCGTCAGAATCTAGTGAGAATTTGGCCGAGCACTCACTGAAGCTATGACCAAAGTAAACTCTACCGCAGTGAGGTTTGAACCCGCGCACACTGTCTTGGTAATGGCGATTCCTATCTACTCGACTCGAGCATATAAACAGAAAGTTAGACTTAACTGCCGAGTACGATAGATCTTTCATGTCGCATAGCAATGAATTTGATTGCATTGACAGCATGGACTGCTGTTGCCCTCGGCTATTCAAATTTGTGAACAGAACACATTGTTGTTCACTATGGAGGTAAAATTAGTCCACCTATAGACTCGGAATGATTTCTTCGAAACTGATAAGAATTGGCATAATCTAGACGTCATTTAATGCCCTGTTGACTTCGATCCGCATTCGAGCAAGTAATCTTACAGCGGCACCGTGAGATGCTGTTCCATTCATTTTATTTTATTTTTGATCTCGTCAAGCTTACTACTTTTTAAAACAGTGCAAATTGCATTCCCCAGCATGGGAGTATGGCGCTGGCAACTGTGCTCCAAGGAGCAACCTTGAAAAGCTCAATTTTAATTTAAAAGGAATTATTACATTAGCACATAAGCTGCTTGATAGGGCTGGAAGGAATCTGCGTATGCGTGTTTAAAGCCTTGAAGAACACCTGATGAAACACTTACCTGTAGCTAATGTAAGCAACGAAAAGCCATTGTACAAAATTGTAAGGGGCGTGATTTGCTTCTTTTTTTTTTTGTTTCTATTTATTAATTATTTTCTCAATGTTTATGACTCTTTCATTAAAAGCTTGATCAGGTCGTAGTTGTAATAAACCGTTTGTAATCTTGTAGAGTGCATAATAAAAATGTGTAGCAAACTGAAAACTGTAACGAATTATCATCATCATTACATATGATAGATGTTGTTAGGTATGACGACAATTCATGACTGCATCATTTATGCATGCATGCATGCAGGCATGCAATGCAATGGCATCTCGGACCAGCCAGTGAGATAATGATATCGACTGGCTAACTAGATGACTGACTCGCTGGCTGGCTGGCTGGCTGGTTGATATTGTGTGTGCTACTGCTGCTGGCTGCTGCCTGTTATACTTCTCCTCTACACTTGCTGTTCTTGTTTTCCCTTGTAAGCGACATCTGTTTAGCATACATGCGTACATATCAACAACAATAACAACACTAACAAACCACCACCAACACGTCGTAAGTTATGGCATAAATACGCACATTCGTACAGACACAATTGGGAGGTGACATAAATTGTACTTGAATAACTTTAGCTTGTAGCAGCAACAGCAACAGCAACAGCAATAGCAACAGCAACAACAATAACCACAGAAAGAAAAAAAAAAAAGATGATTTAGTTGTTTTCCGCAAACCATAAAAATCATGAAAAATAATACTAAACAAGCCTGACCAGATAAAAATCGTACATGTGTATACATATATATCGGGTGTGTGTGTGTTTGTGTTTGTGTATACATAAATCATTTGTATATACATATATGTATGTACATAGGTATATATATTATACAACAGATTTTGTATGAAACCGTTGATGTATTGATCTCTTTTTTATTCGGCAAACAAAACACATATCAATCGAATTAACAGCCACCTAACTGTGTGGCACGGCAGCAAACGAAGCCTAACCATAAAAGACCTACATATTGATTAAATCTATTACTTAATCATTTCCCACTAAAAAATTTCGCATCCAAACCCAATCTCACTTTTCATCATCATATACAAACATATATTTAAAGGTGTATTTAAGTTCGCCTCGTCTGGAATTCATAATTGACACCCAGTAGCTAAGGGACAGCACCACCTTTTTGATTGCAGGTCTTTGCTCAATATATGAAAATTTCCTTGCCAAAGTTATAATTTCCCCAACAACATCATTACTATAATTATTTCTGATCTTCTCCGATGCACATACCGAAGACGTAAGCTTGAAATACACAAGCGCACTCAAACACACACACACGCATTCAATATATAAATATAGACACATGCGCACACGTAGTTATACAGATAACTATAATACGTTGTCTATATTCATAATACGGTGGCACGGTAGCCGTCGTCATCAATGAATGAAAAGATAATTTTAACTGTCGCCCTGAATTGATGCTTCTCTGATTTTTTCCTCGCTTGGTTTACTATCTGAGTGTACATACAGACTTTTTTATTTTTTCTGCTTGTTTTTTGTTTTTTTTGCTTCTTTCTCAAATCGAAACGAATCGATATGTAGGCTGTTAACCGTTTGCTACTGTAGCGATTATAGTTTAATTTTTACAATAATCATGCGAGATAATTGATAAGGAATGCACGAAATGAAATGGAAAAATAATATTGAAATTGAATTATATAGATCCATGGAGGTAGACGATGCAACGACACGAATGCGAATGAATCTTTGAAAGAAAGACTTGTTCGCTCTCAGGTTAACAAAAAAATATTTGACGAAAAGCTTGTACATGATCAACGCTTAGCTTCGGGAATAGTTGAAGAAATAGCACTTGAAAGTAAATCCCTTTGATGGGGTTTCTCTCACATGGAATCCAAAAAATCTACTAAGAAGCAGATAAACACTAAGAAGAACCCGTGATGAGAAACCTAAGCAACTTTTAACGAGCCTTCTCATAAAATAAAACCAATGTTACTAGATCTGCAAACGTGAACATATCTGTACGCCGCGTTAAACAGAAGAGTTAGATAGATTATGGAGACATTACAGGATAGGACACTGCGCTATGAATGCATGTAAAAGCGGAATTTGGAGCAAAATTTCGTTCGATCTCACTTGAGGCCGGCCCGTAGTCGTGCAATAATTGAAGGAAAATTCCATCCCTCGGCTTCTTCTCACCACCTCTGCTTAAATTATTCTCTATTTTCTTTTAAAAACACGTCTTGTCTGCGTAATCAGACTTACAGCCACGTTCCGCTCTCTTGTTGATTTTTAGGCAGCATTTTACAAAAAAAAGTATGCCAAAAGAAAACCTATCACAGATACATTTCTCTCCCGCTTGCCTGCTCAAAAAGTGAATCGGGCAGAAAGCTCCTCAAATACACTTCCTTTCTCTCACTATTTTTTCTTTCATTTGTTTAAGGATACAAGAGAAGAGCGTCCGTGCCTACGAAGGCTTAGGTGCTTTACACAGTGAAACCTATGACGATATCTAGAGGGTTCTAGTCGTTCCCATTCAGACAGCAAGTAAATAAAAAAGAAGCCAAATGCATTGCCCTCCAATTTGCAGACTTATTCTGAACGAACTTAGAACCACATCTTCTCAAATGCTTTCCTAATATTCTTTATTCAAAAAGACTAGAACGTCCTTATCAGCTAAAAGCCAAGCGTTTTAGGTAGTGAAACTCGTTTTTCTTCGACAGCATTTTTAGCATGAGGGGAAATTCGTCTTCTCCCTTTCCCATTCAGTTGCATAAAAGCCGAAAAAAATGAAGACCTCATCAAATATAAGCAGATTCAAAGCTGGGCTTTCCAGAACGAAATGTTCCAAGCAGATTGCAAAACTCGCTTTCCTTTTTGGCTAAACTGTTTAGAAGTCTCTTACCGAAAAATGATCTCTCGCATAAACTCCCGTCCGTGCTTGCTTAACTTCAAGCAATCTTATCCTTCAAGCTCAAAGCGGTAAAGGGAAGCGATGCCATGTGGCTTTGATTACGTTAACTCCATAGCAGTTATCCAAACAAATTATTACACACCGCATAAAGTGGATGACTGACGTAAGTAAAACTATTGATGCGGTAAATCCAACTTAATGCACTCTGTTCATGAAAACAATTTCAAATAAGAAAATGTTCAGGTACTGACTGGTACGTCAAGCATTCAGTCCATAGCCGAATTTAATTTAATTTGAAAAATTCGATGTCTTATGACACGGTATGCAGCTTCAAAATTTTTAAAATTCTTCTTCTTATTGCTCCTCCTACATCTCACTGAAAATACGTGTGGTTGCTTGGCTTTCGTTTTCTCTTTGGCCAGTGGTTCAGGGGGTGCAGCTTATACGTGTATGAACACTTTGATGGTCAAACAGAAAGAAGGGGTGGCATAGGGTGTATTCGCTGCCTAAAGCTTATGCGCCCGATCGGCAATCACTGCAGCTGCAGCTACGTCAGCAGCGCCATAGATAAAATATAATCTACCGCACGGGGAATTGAACTCGAATATGCCGACTTGATAGCCTTATCTATTATGTGATGCGTTAGCCTATTTCTGATATTATGACTTTATGATCGTCTGGTCGTCTGGTCGTCTGGTCGTCTGGTCGTCTGGCTAGAACTGCGCTCTGCGGATAGCTTAAGAAAATCAAATTCCATACTAACAAACAACACAAAACTTAATTGTATCGCTCATGTCCAAAAAAAAAAAAACTGACAAATATTTAGATTAAAAGTGAAAAAGGAATTGCTTTTAATTTTAAAAACGAAATAAAATCCAAAAATTGTTTCTTTTTATTATTATTGTTTCAGCTTTTTTTGGCACAAGACGTTGTTCTCGCTGCCTGGCATCAATTGGTTCAACAGAGCTGGTAATGAGAGCGCGAAATTTAGTATTTCATGTGACCTGTTTTTGTTGTGTTGTATGTCAGACCCCACTAACAAAAGGCGACCAATACGGCATAATAGATGCTCTCATCTATTGCAGGTACGATCGCTTACACTCGCGATATTTGAAATCGAAAAAAAGTAAATTCGAAATCATTTCCTTTGTGTTTTTCGTTTCGTTTCAATCGAATTAATAGAACACATTATACAATGGCGAGAGAAGGTGATGCAGCATCAACTAGTTTAGGATCAGCGGTAGTGCCCGGTGTTGGTGGTGCTAGTTCGTATCCGTATTCCAGTCAATTTGGTTCGCCTCCGAATGATTCATCCAGTCCACATTCGGATCCGACACGTATGGTTCCTAGCGGCATATTTGCGACTGCCTCACACGTTATTTCGGGCCTACCGCAACCGCCACGGCAGAAGGGTAGACCGCGTAAACGAAAGCCCAAAGAAATCGAAGCCCTCACTGCCAACATAGGTAGGCAATGCAAGTACTTTTCACACATTCCGTACAAATTATGGAAATTTAACTTACAACAATGCCCGCAAATTTTAGATTTGAATACTGAATATCTGGATTTCGGGCGCGGATCACATATGAGTGCTTCCTCCCGAACGAAACGTATGCGTACATCGTTTAAACATCATCAGCTACGCACTATGAAATCATATTTTGCCATTAATCATAATCCCGACGCTAAAGATCTTAAGCAACTATCGCAAAAGACGGGACTACCAAAGAGAGTGTTACAGGTGAATTGATAGTAATTGAACATAAGTGTAGATGTGTCGAATTAAAAGACAATTTCCTGCAGGTTTGGTTTCAAAATGCCCGAGCCAAGTGGAGACGTATGATGATGAAACAAGATGGCTCCGGTATGTTAGAGAAAGGTGACGGCACATTAGATTTGGATAGCATATCAGCACACAGCCCCACCTCTTTTATGATGGGTGGCGGCAGTAATTCGCCACCTCACAACCTGGATTAGTAGCAATTGCACACTTTCAAAAACATGGCAAACAATAATAATAATAATATCGACTTAGAGCTATAATTTCCAATATGAGTAGAAAACTGGACCTACATAAATAAAATATACTTGCATAGCTAAACTATTTAAACCACGGCAGGGACAATTACATACGTATATCATCACAAAATCAACAGCAATCACAAACAATTCAACTTAACACAAAAAGAGTCTTAATTTTTCCTCCAATTTCTGAAATCGTTATATATCGTTTCCACCCCTCGCTCATGTGTGCGTGTGTGTGCGTGTGTGTATGTTTGTGTGTATGTTTGCGTGTGCATGTGTTTATAATAATCCTATTCAAAATAAGTCTAAGCATAGCTGAGGTCAAAATTTGAGTAACTGTTTCTCTAAGATTCATGCAAATATGTCCGAGCGTAAGCCCGAAAGCCTTCCTATCTACCATGGACTAAATGAATTTTACAGATTTGCTTAAGATATAACATGAGGCCAGTTAATGCCGAAATGCTTCTTGGATGGCCTTAATAACACTGCCCAGGGTGTTAGCTGTTTTCAAGACAAAAATTCCAAAGGACCAACGACGACGATTTGTATATAATTCTTAAAATTCATAAACACTTCGCTGAAAAAAACGAATTATCTCGAAATCAAGGATCCGTGAGATAAGTATGCCAGTGTTTTAAAGACGACTTTCCAAAAGTAGACTTTCGTGGTCTGTTGTTGTTATTCGTGGCTATCGCGACACGCAATACGATAAAAAGTTAAATTGACTTAAAAGATTGAGTAAAGAAAGTCCAAGAGCCAAGGTAAGCAGTACTATGGGACCGAAATTGTATCAGTCTCCAAAGCTTACGTATGTGGATACAGCTCGTCGTAGGAGCATAGGACATAAAGCAAAATAAGCTCTTGCTATGGATTTAAAGCATTTCGGGAATCGTATAAAGAATTGCAATCGATTGCTGAGGATCGCGTAAAAGATCAATCAGAGGAATTGTGCTCCATACAAGTATTCGAAACAATTGCGTTCGACATTCATTCCCTTTACTATATGCCGCGATGCTAAAGTAAATTCGATTTGTAGATGCATGCACAAGCGAAAGCTTCTTCATGACCTAACATCAGCAAGCAGGAAAGTAACAAAAAAAAGTAAAGACAAAGTCGCTGATTGTATGTAAGTCGCTTCATGAAGAAACGGAATTCAAGTTTTTGGATCGTTTTAAAAACAACGACGGTATCGCCATTAAAACAACCGATCTTGACAACAGTTTTGACACAAATCATTTAAAAGTTTATATGGATTTGTAAATAGTGGTGACATCTATATGTCACCTTCCTATGAACTGCCAATGAACTTAGTGACCGATGTATTGCAAGCAAACAACATCAAACGAATCGGGCCACAACTTGATGTCAGCACTAAGATGTACATATAAAGAAACAGATATGTAGTACAGTGGGCCTTGCTTGTGCGCTGTCGTATCGTATTAACTGCAAGGTATGATGAAGTTGAAAAAAAAGATCTAAAATTTAACGTGATGGCGATCAATCAGTTGCCTTCGACGCTAGAGACGCTTGGAAAAGAATGTCATCTGTCAATGTTACTCTACCAATGACGACTCCTTGAACTGATGCGTAAAGATGCCCATCTTTTCCAAATCAAACTAATCGGCATAATTCTGCAAATCTTTATCTATTTGACGAAGGTAAGGACCAAGGAATTTTAAGAAGAGAGAACAATTGCAATGATTAAAGCGAAACCTTGTTAACAAACTCCGAAGCTAATGCAGCAATTGATTTCTATTCCTCCAAATTGTACTCTGCTGAGTCAACAATACCGTAGCCATGTAACTACATTGAAAGTCTGCTCTTAGACGATTGATTCGAACTTCAGTACATGAACTTTTTCCTCTCGCAAGCAACTTCTTACGGTTGCTCTTAGACGGCTGATGCCAAAACTCAGTATACGATCTTCTTTCCCCTCGGAAACAATTCAAGGTAGCTCTTGGCTGGTTGACTCCATAAAAGTGAGTATATGATTTTGTATCATCTTGGATGAAGTGTCCAACGTGCGTGCTAACGGCCCATTTTTGAAGCACTTTCCTAGTGCTGAAGTAAGACAATGAACTAAACCACTTAAGTTACATCAGCTATTTTCTCGATACTTTTAGCTTTATTTGTTTTTTGTTTGAGTTCCAGACGATATTCAAAATTTGACCTTAGCTTAGTAAAAGTGTTTCACTTCGACGACAAGTCCTTATCCTCTCAAATGTATAAACCAAATTTATTTTTCATTCATCCTCTTATCACTTTGCGGACTTCTTGTTCTAGTCAAAATTTGGAGTTTCATGATTCCACATTCTCATATACACTTACTTACATGTATTTATAAATTCAAGACGATGGATGTATTGATAACAAACGCTTAGCCAATACGTAAAGAAAAGTTCCAAAATTATAAAAAAAAAAAAAAAAAAAAAATTAATAGAAGAAAAATGAAACCCAGTGATTTCTTTTAAGCCCAAGCCTTTAAATTTAAGAAAATCTCAAGTAGAAAAAAAGCAAAACATTCAAAAGCATTCATATTCGCCTTACGGCGGATCTTTACTACTTACCGCCTCTAATTAAAATACATTATTAAATTTCAGAATTTCAAACAATTTTGTAAAAAGTGGGCGTGTAAAGTTGGGATCACATTCGCAATAAAGCTTTAGCTGACATTTATTAGGCTTTAGTCCAAAATCAACTAATGATTGCAACTGTAATCAACTAAAGAATGTATTGATTGACTGACCGCAACGAGGACAGACAATAGGACACGATGCTAAATTGACTTGAAATCCTGATCAAGAAATATGGGTCGTTTTGTAAGAGGTACTGTAACTGTCTGCACTGTACGTTGAATAATGCTATAGGGCGCCGAGAATAAAAGTGCGGTTTCCTCATATGCATATACTCTCTTTAGGCTAAACACAATTGACCCAATTGTCGCCCTAGGGCGTACATAACCTAGTTTTTTGGAACTTTGAAAAGTTCTGCGCGAAAAAAAAGCCATTTACGAGGAACTTGGCTATTCCCGCTTAATCCGAAGGACAATGTGGTTGAATCCAAATTGCGACAACGAGGTCGGCATAAGGAAGGCAAACTCAACGTATCGTGGATTTTCAGTACAATTCATACAACAAAATTCGCAGTTCTAACCTGAAAGGTCTTACTCTCTCAGCTATTGTGAGGAGGCATTTTCTCCCATGATTAACGCGGATTTTAGCAGTGGAGCTATTGTTTACTGAAACCATGCTTCGGTTCTTACGACGATAATTAAATATGAGTTGTGGGTTAGCCTTAAGGGACCAATTTTCCTTTCCTCGCAGAACTAATGCCTAGCGATGGACAATATTTTGAATAGTAAATCCATGACCATATTTTATACCCCTGCGGATGTATGCAACATCCAAAGAAAGCTTGTAATAGATCCACGTTGAATTACGCCTAAGCTACCTCTAAGCTTGTCCGTCCGTCCATCCGTCTTGTTTCCCGTGTACAATTTAATACATCAACATGCTTTGGCCAAAGAACGAACGTTGCTAAAAATGGTTTGGGTTGGGCCACTTTTTCGACTGCCTCCCATGCAGTGCTTTATTTTGAAAAGTCTTTGCATGAATAATTGTAGATTTGAGGAGATGGTGTACTGTACTGTTTTTACTTCTTTATACACTTAATATATTGACACACAAACAGGACTCTTTCGTGGTGGTTGGTAAAAAAAGTCCTATATATATATATATAAAGGCATACTTTTTGCCATAATCTCACATTACAAATATTCGCGCATCATATCCTTGCTCTCTCTGACTCTCTTTCTCGCTCTCTATCCCTCACTCCCCTTTCTCTCTCTCTCTCTCTTTCTCTCTCTATCACTTTCTCAGTGTGTTACTTTGTCTCTATCATTCGTCCTGAACCTGATGATGATAAAAACCAAGAGAATGCTTTCTTTTGTTGGATAATAATGTATCTTTTTTTTCGTTTTGTATATAGAAACTTGGAATTAGAATTATTTACACTTAATAAGCTGTTATTAATATTATTGAAAAGAAAACTGAGTAAAGATTTAATGGTAAAAAGAAGAAAATAAACGCAAAAATTAAGCTACAAAAATTATTTAAAAAAAAAAAAAAGAAGATATTTTCTAGGTTGGGGCTACATAGAAACAATTAATTAAAAGTATAAGAAAAAAAGACCACGAAACACCCCTTGAAGACTATGATGTGAGAACAAGTAAAAATCCAGAAAGGAATGCGTAATTATGTATATTTAAATAGATTTAAAAAAAAAAAACAAACAAAAAAAAAACTTATTATGTATAGTTTAGAAAGTTATTATATATAAACACAGATATTTAAAAAAAAAAATAAATAAATAAATAAATTGAATGATTAGAGAATAATTTAAAAATTGACAAATTATTATCAATATTATTGAATACTTATTCTATATATAGTTAGTTGAAGAATTTCTTTGTCTTTGTCTTATATTTTGTTTAAGAATTATATATATATATATATTTATATATATATAATTATTAATGCTAAATAATTAGAATTTTAGTTCGTAATTTGAATTTATAGAATTGAGCAAACGGAAAAACAAAACACTAAGCATTAATTCATTAATGAAAGCAACCCGTGGAAGGCAAAAGAAAAAAACAAATAAATAAATAAATAAATAAATATAAATAATAATAAATTATTAAAGCTAAATATAATAAAAATTTGTACTTAAACAAAAAACAAAGCAAAAAAAAAACTAAATTATTTCCTTAGATTTATAGGTTTTTATTATAATTATAAACCAAATGAGAATTAAAATGCAAAAAAAAAAACCAACAACAAAAAATTATAATAAAAATGCATGTTAATGCCTGAAAATATATATGAAAATCTTGTGTAAATCAATCTCTCAATAGAGAGACACGTGAACGCAGATCTTTTGTCAAAAGGTCGGGTCATAGGCCGACGCAGGCCGCAGGTAAGGCAGTGTGCAGAGAAGTCCAGGTCATCCAGGACATCCAAGCCATGAGCTCGTACGGGAAAAGTTTCGTCCGTTCGTCTGTCTACGTAAGGATTTCTGCCTGCGTACATTCATTAGTGTACTCATCTGTACAGTGTTCGCTGGCTAGCATATGAAACCTCCCCACCACCCATTAATGCCGAACTAGGTAGTATCACAACGACACGTGCAACTACTTGACCTGTTGCGACTGTCGACCTTTTCACAAGCAATTTTTTGCTAAGTAATTTTTTTTCCACTATTTCCGCTATGCATAAAATGTGTTGAGTTCAGATGTTCAGACGAACAATCAGTTTATTGACGAACTAACTTAATAATACTTGTCACAAATGTCTGTATAGTTAGCGACCGACAGTCTAGATTGTGTTATGCTCCTCGTGCATTTTGGATAAAATTCAAATTAGCGATCGTTGGAATTATGCCGATCGCAGAATCGGAGCACAAAGGTCCTTGTATAGGAAGTTACAAAGACAAAGTTAATGTGAAGTAAGTAAGAGTCTTAAAGATAATGAGCTCTTGAGGTTTGCAAATGGAATGAAATGGAAATCGGACAGAGGGATCCACATCCAATGATCATTGTTTCTCATGCAAGCTTCTTTAATCACTAAATTTACAATGACATTCTTTTGTTGTTGTTTTACCGGCCTGCAAGCAATGAATTTCCTTTTACATTCACTCCAAAGAAAACGACGTCTGAACTTCTTAGAATATTTTGCTTACTTTGGTTGCTTAGAGGTCGAGAAATTAGGCCAAACCTAATTTGCGATTTACTATTAAAGTTTCGAAACTTAGTAAAATCTAATTTACTCCTAGATGCTGTTCATAGCTGCTGTTGCATTCAAAGACTTTTTTTCTTCTGAAGCCCGTAAATGGAGCACCTACCTCATCAAGAGATTTCTTACACACACAATACCTTTTCTAAGAAGATTCGAACCTAATTAAATCTGCAGGTTTGAAGGCAGCTATAGACCTTTGCCTGCAACATAGCGAAAGAAATTGTCCGTTAATTCTTTGATCCTGTCCTCATAAATTTCCTTCCAAAGAAGGCTTTCTCAATGACTATCTGAATGATTTAAGCTATTGCATACATTGGTGTGAAACTTCACACATCTTCTTGCGACACAATATGCTATCAATTTAATAACTATTGCAAAAGTAAATATTCGCAGAAGTTCCAGTTAGGAACATTTATAAATTTGCATCAACTGAAATCGCGCACAATCCGAATTGATGAGATGGGAAGCCAGGCAAGACCTGGCGACAACGAATATGGATACAAATAGAATAATCATTAAATATTAAATAGAACGACTTTATAACGTATGTCTGTCTATGTGTTGGGCTAGATATGTGCCACACCAAAGATTTGTGCAATTTTTAGCAAAAACCCTTTGCTATATTTTCAATGATTTAATATTCCATCGACTCTGTTTTAGCAACAAATTTCAAATGATCCTGCTGGCACGAAACGCAAAATAGCGACGCCATCGCATTCTGTCAAACGACAGAATTGTCTACAAATTATTGCACTGTCAACACAAACAACTACTGATTTGTTACGCAATTTCATAGTTGAAAACTTTGAAATTTTCACATAACTTTTCCAAAATCCTTCTCTTGCAGCTTTATATTAACATTAGAACTACAGACTATGTCACTTTGAGAGTTTATACCCTACACCACTTGTGGTGTAAGTTTGTGTGTAATACGCAGAAGGGCTTAATATAGACCCACCTTTTAGTATACATATCGATTCGAAATCATTTTCTGAATCGATCCAAGCGTGTCTGTCTGTCTGTCCTTGAAAATTGGGTTCAAGCCATAAGTTGCAATTTTTGAGATATTTTGATGAAATTTGTTACACTGACGTGCTTTGACACAGACGAAAGCTATTGAAAATGGTTTGGACCGGTTCGACCACTCCCAACATAACGCTGTTATATGGAATAAAATTGCAATTTTCAAAATCTCTTCATAAAATTCGCTAAGGAATGGAATTTCGATATTCTAGATTGGTATAAAAAGTTTTGTTCGACTGGGACAATTTTTTGTGTGCTCTCGCATATCATGGCTCGTTTCTACGAAATCTCAATCTTTATATATAAAAACTATATTTCATGATGAAAATTAATTTATAATAGTGAATTGGCATAGAAGACAACCTTACCAAATTTCAATCACGTAGGTCTATTTTTCCGATACTACCGCATATACCGTATATAGGGATTCCTCCAATATGCTGGCTTTCACAAAAGGTGAAAGAAAAAAGAATGTGTAACTATGGTGTATTATTACCGAAACGAGGGGAAGCGATGTAGGGTATCTAATAGTCGTCTTTGCCCGACTATAATGTTCTTATTTTTTAATTGTCGATATCAAACAAAATGCTTGAAAGGGGCGTAATGTTTAAAGATTTTTTGATGTGTTTATGAAAAGACTGATGACTCCCTGCAATTCGATTTTTTATATTGAGTATAGTTTTCGAGATGCCAGTCGATCGATCCCACGATGGAATATGAATCGCAGCTTATTTGCAATTAAGCGAAGACTGTTGAAATTAGAATAAAATACAACAAATGTTTGAGCGTCAGGTTTTATAAAAGATCTTCACGGTATCGAAAGTTACCGACGAACGTACGAAAAATGTTTCAGCTTCTCCTCTATAGTGGGCGTGCATGGTAGCAAATAAACACACCAGAGCAGAAAATAATCTTAAAATTTTAATCGATCAAGAAAGACTTGTGCCAATTTTAAGATTCTATCTTTATTTTAGCGACTATTGCAAATTCGATGCAAAACGATGGACCAAGATTATCCCTTTTGGTACAAATAGCTATATGCAAAACATTGGCAATGTATCTCCCGTGTTGTACAAAAAAATCAACCTGGCCTTAAAGTTTTATGCATAAAATTAGGTTTTTATAGTTTCATTTTTTCACAGGGCATGGTTTGCCTATAGTAGCCAAGCAAACTTTCGCTTTATCAACATCATTCTGTTAAGGGTTTAACAGAACTCCGTAAAAAAAAATTGGTTTGTGTCTCTGCTAGCGATATTGAAATATAACTCCACACCTTTCGCACCTAGTGCGAAAATGGGTCGACGATTGGATCACTGCCAAACCAATATCGTTCTTTCGACACGATCTCGCTCTGTTGACCGAAAGACGCGAAAAAGTTGTAGGAAGTGATGAAAAATATTTTAAAAATAATGAAAAATATTACAAAACGTATACATGCACCTAATCGAAAAGGTAAAAATGCTGCTCAAGCAAGAAACGAATTATCCGATGTATATGGAGAAGATTTATTTACTCGGCTTTCGATTCGGCAATTCTGGTCTTGAAAGTGTATTACCGTCTGGAAGGCCAGTTGGAACTGATGACGACGAATTAAAAGGATTCATTCATAAGGAAGAAAGAAAAAAACAAGATTACTTACCTAATGTATAATTTCGACATTATAAGTTCACTTGTAATTGTGTTACTTTCCTAACGCACATTTTGGAGATTCAATTACAGCGCTTAATATTCAAATTTAACAAAATGAAAACAATTTATATTTTCCAACTGGATGAATACAAATGTTGTAAAGAATATTATCTAGGATAGATTATCAGTATTCCAATCCAAGATGTATGTTCTTACTATTGGATCCGACTTTTTAGGATTAGGCACTCTAGAACATACGCTTACTTGTGGAAATTCACATTCGTATATTGTATTCATACTCATATATACTGATATTTTTTTCTTCATCTTTAAAAGAATCTTTATACCCAACGCCATTTGCGGTACAAGGGTATATTAAGTTTGTGCGAGTGTGTGTGACATCCAGAGGGATTTGAGATAGATCCACCTTTTATTATATCGATCGATTCAGAATCTTATCTGTCCGTCTGCCTGTCTTGTTTCTTCAGGTTCAATCTACAGGCCGCAAATTTTGAGGTATTTTGATGAAACATGGTATACGAATGAGCCTTGACCAAAGAACGAACGGTATTGAAAATATTGCGGATCGGATAACTTTTTCGATAACTCCCCATATAGCGCCTTATTTTGAAAAGTCGATGTATATGCATAAGAAGTATAGGGTGGAATAGGCTACTTAATGATTTGCCAGGCCCCACTACAATATTTCACTTGTTTTATTATTATAAAGTGTATAGTGTTTGTTTTTATTTTATGCTACTTTCATATTCACAGCGTATGACCATTGTATTTCACTTCAACATAAAATAGTCCCTTCCGATCAAAATAACCAGTGTATTAACGAAAATGACGATTTGCAGACACAATACGGGTGAAGCATATGATCTTGGCGTATAAAAATTATGTATTATATAAAACACGATATTAATACTGCATTTCCATTTAATTCGCGAAATTGTTACTAATTATGCCGTCGTATTACAACGGATTTTACCCCTCTATTTATTAATTTTTTAGTTCTCCAATTCGCGCCGTTTTCTTATATGATAACCACTGTTGGCATTAATTTTTATTTTTTCCGTTTCCTTTCTTTTTCGAACGTATTAAATGTACTTTGTATGCTCTCTACTCTTATTACTATTTCAATTCAACACTTTGACAGTGCTACCAAAACAACTTGATTGTTACGAGTGCATTGGCTTCTAGTAATTTACAAGTTTTCTTTTTAAAAACTGAACAAATTTCTTATATTTTGCAATTACTTTCAAACTGAATTATTACCCATTAGTTTTGCCAGTACATTTCCAATTAAATCGCGTAATTTAATGGGCAAATTCAGCTAAATAATTCTCACTTTCCTAATATGTGATCGGATTAAAAGAGCGCATTAACCAAACTGTTGAATTGCAAATACTGACATGTAAAAAAGAGTAATACTAGAAAGAGTAGTAGCTTTGCTTACTATTTTGCTTACTTTGCTTAGCTATTTGCGTCGACAATAAAGAGCAAGGTATGATATTTTATAAGTTTTCCATTTAAAAACTGCGCTAATATTATTTATTATTTTTCCCAAAACACATTTTTAATTTAATTATTTTATTTAATAGACAAATTTAAATTAAACATTTTGAAAGCATCGACCGAAAACGTGACGCACAGAAAATCGACGATATTATTAAGGAAAAGTTAATTCAAAATGTGTTTTATTTTATTTTTATTTCGTCATGGTCGGGGAAATTATAGCATATGTACCTAATGAAATTTCCTCTGAAATTTTAAAAAAATACGCCATCTTGTGGAGCAAGACGATGAAGTGTTATAAAAAAGGTAAAAAGAAGAACAAAATTCATCATGTAGTTTATGCGGAGGCAGTTAGGGATAAACTTACAATTCTCAGAGATAAATTTGGGAAACTTGATAGGAGAACGGTTTGCGTACATGCGTATATTAAATCTACATAACAATGCATATACATAAATATAAAAACAGCAACACTATAAAGTGTACATATTTTTCAAGTGCAAGTGCTGCTAAATTGCATTCCAATTAAATGTTACTATAATTTAGTAAGTTCCATAATGTTTGGTTTACATCTCTGCTTGTCAACTAAATGTTGCATATAGGCCCGAGCACTTCAACAATAAAATCTCGGGAAAGAAACTTGCAAAGTTGTGAAAAAAAACCGCGTGGTCTTGGAAAATTAGTAAAAAACAAGTAAAAGTCTATAGTGGGCCTTGTTTCACTATTAAATTCTCTACAACACTTCATTTAATACTGCTACGCATATAGCAACTTATCAAAATAAGGCTTTATATTGGAAGTGATCGAATAAGTGATCCGATTTGAACTGCTTTCAATAACGTTCGTCCTTGGGCCAAAACATGTCTTTATATCAAATTTCATCCAAATATCACAAAAATTTGCGGCTTGTAGGTTGATACCAAGAAAATAACCTGGTCAGACAGACAGACTTAGATCGATTGGAAAAGGCAACTTACACTTTGCAGCCTCTATCATAAGGAGTCATCATATAAGTGGTTTTGAGTGTTCAGGATTCCGAATCGATTTAAGCATATATGTCCGCTTGCTCGTCTATCCGTCTTATTGTATTGCCCTGAGCCCACAAGTCGCAATTTTTGAGATTTTCAATGAAATTTGATGCACTAACTTGCTTTCGACCAATGACGAATGCCGGTATTTAATGGTAAACCGTGTCTTACTATAGTGTTTTTACTGGTTTTAATTTGTAATAAAAACTAAACAGTAGCAAACAACAACAAGGATTTTCTTTTATTTTAGAAATTGATTCATACCGTCATTTTCATTTCTGGACTTTTCTAAAAACTCAGTTCTGGAACATCAATTAATGCCACTTTTCCACATAGATCTGCGTTTATTTCATCAATAAACGAACAATCTGGGGGAATTTCTATTACACCAAGAATGAGCCCTAATTCATATTGCATATACACACAAGCAATTTCTATTACATCAAGAATGACCTTTTATTGAATAAGGTCGTGAGACTTTGGTGGTTTATTGGAGTAAACGAATGCTTCAACACAAACCCAAAGCAAGCTTACATAGGCATTTGCGGAGATTACATGATCGTTGAACTTTTCTTCTAATGCACTGATGCTGCGAGCTCCCACGAGATTTACAGCATGTTACAAGATTTTATTAACCGCCACATGTCGTCCAAACCAAAACCATGTACATCGAAAGTGATTGCAATTTAAGAAAACAGATATGTCTTGGATAGTGTTTTTCTTCCTAATTACAACGAAAAAACAGGTCTAAGATTATAATTCATTCTTCTGGGAAGTTTATCCGGAAATTGATAGTGCTATACTTCGCCGCTTAACAAAGGGGATCCATCAGAAAAATTTCTAAATTTCACGTTACCGGTGTGTAAGTCTCTCAATTTACAAACTTTATCCATTCTTCGTTTACAAAACAAAAAAAAAAAGATAGTTCTTGGATACAGTCCTTCTGCCTTGTCCTTGTTCCTTTCCCCTCTAACGAAATGAAAGACCACGTTAAAGAAAGTTGTTGTAGTCATCCTTTAGGATGCGAATTTCGCTGCTGTGGTAACTTTAACAAACATGCATTTTGATTGATTAATGATTTCGCAAAAAATTATTGTTGTTCTTGAGGTTATTAAAGGAGGAACGGTATGCATTTTATAGATTCAATAAATTGAAGTTATTTGCTATTGTAGGAAGGCTGTTCTTTTGAATATTTTCTTGCCACTGCAAATTGTAGAGATTCATGTCTGCATTTTTTTTTTTCTAGGCCTATATATAAATATGTATGTATATATTGAGTATGTATATATGGCATATATGTGCAAATTCTTTTGTATTAATGAACTTTCTGTCTTTAGAGGAGATACAACAATTTGGTCAAAAGGAGGCATATGTTTGTGAAGGACAGAGCGTTTTGGTCTATTTTTAATAATTTTATATGCGTATGTTCACTGGAAGGAGTGATGAAGTGAACTGTGAAGAAAACGTTAACAAACACCCTTAGCTTATCCTATTCTACTCTCATAGTTTTTTTTATTTAATACCCGCTTATCTAGATTGTTTGCAAGTCGTAAAGTACATATTCAAGCACCTAGGGATCACGATGGTGAATGGTTTCATATGATGGTTGTACATCAAAATCGGGCTGACAGAGGGGCCCAACAATTATTTACCGGAGATCGCTTTACCCGAATTTCTCAATATGATTATATGATGGCACGAACATGATTGCCACATAGAACCGCAATTCAACGCTCAGCGAAATTTTTACGTTAGCCAGCCGGCATGAAGTGTTTGCACATCTCTCCCAGAAGTCGAAGCTTTACAGACACATGTAGGACATATGTACATATTAGAGATACACAAAGATAAATTTCAAATGAAACCTGAAACTATTCGCCTTCGCCCTTTGTAATTGAGTCCGTAAATGTTGCGAATCTAGCTCATCAATTGCATTTAAATGCAGGAGACGTCTCTAACAAAGTAAAAGACATGGCGCAGAAACGTGCGTTAGCTATGTTTGAAAAAGCTAAAAAAATGGCGATCATTTGTTTTTATTGTTTCATCTACCAAAGTGACGTCATTTCTAATCTTGATTTCTTTTTCTAAAATAAAAAATATTTCCTTTAGAATTAAATAAAATATAATAACCTTTTATTAAACTAATGTTTTTTCATAATTTAACATTTTTTTTTTCTTTGCAAAGTTTTCCACTTTTTTTTAGCTATTGCAAAAAGATAAAAACAATATAAATTTGAATAAAGAACTTTACGCTTTTATGTATAACATGTGTTTTAAAATGAAAAAAATAAATTGTTTTTTTTAAATGCAATAATAGATAAACAGCAGGTAAGAAAAATTGCCAGTTGTTATATAATTTGTTTTTTTTTTTTTTTTTAATTATGTTTCTTTCGTGTTTTGAAATTAAATAATTATTACATCAAAATATATTTTGGAAAAAAAAAAAGAAAAAAACACTTGCGGATTATGTTATAAATATATTTTAAAAAAATGTCTTTTTTTGCTGTGAATTTTGTGTAAAACGAAAAATGTAAATAAATTCATCTGTTTTTTTGTTTTTTCTTTTATTTCATTACATACATAAGTCATGAAAGTTAGACTTTAAATTTCAACATTAACAAATTGTTAAAGGATTTTTTTCTTTTCTTATATATCAAAACAAATACAAAATACAATCGAAAAGAATTTTTTTTTTTTTTTGTGTCAAATTATACAACAGAGATCAAAACTGAATCGAGCAAGATAATTTAATTTGTACATTACGGAGTGTGAAAGGTGACGAGGGAGTTAAAAAAAAAGAAGTTAGTGTAAGGGAAAATGAAGATGAAAAAAATTTTTTTTTGTGTCAAATTATACAACAGAGATCAAAACTGAATCGAGCAAGATAATTTAATTTGTACATTACGGAGTGTGAAAGGTGACGAGGGAGTTAAAAAAAAGGAAGTTAGTGTAAGGGAAAATGAAGATGAAAAAAATGCGAAGCAGGGAGAAAAGGGGGCGGAGGGAAAGAGAAATGCTTTAAGATTATAAAAAATCGAAATCAATACTTTTTCTTCACAAAGGCTCTGGCAAATACTAGTTGTACTCTCAAAAGTTAAATGTTTATCTTAAATGAAAATTAGAATTTCTTTTTTTTTTTTTTCATTTCTAATCACGCACATTATTTGTTTTGATTACTTTTTAATATTTAAGAAAACAACAGAAGGCCTTCTACATAAGTTCGTTTTACGTTGGCTTCAACTGATATACACACACACACACCTAGACTGATTATATAATATATTTGCAAAATACATTTATACTCATTTTAAATACTACACCAATTGCTTTAAGTCATTCGCTTTGATTATTTTGCTTTAAAAAGAAAATTTTTTTTTAAATTTCATTCTTGATAAACTTGGTTATGTGTATAGATTCAATTTAGCTATAAATTTGGGGAAAAAATTTTCCTTTCGAAAAGTTTAGCACGATTCGGTTTTGCATCTGTCTAAAGTTATTATTTACTTGTTATTTAATTTAGTTTCCTTAGAGCTTTGTTTAAATATTATTTTTTTTTTTTATTTTCCCTTTTGTTTTTTTTTATTATCTAATTAATGTCAGGACTAGTTTAGCTTTTAAGTAAAGAGAGAGAAAGAGAGAGAAAGGCGGAGAGACTAAGAGAAGGACAGTATAAAGTAGAAGGAGAAGTATAAAGTAGAAGAAGTATAAAGTAGTCACTGTTGTTTAATTTAAGTTTTATATCAGGAGAACGGATTTCATTTATGAGTGAGTCTCGAGTATTTTTAATGTCTATTTTTTTATACAGCGTATCCCAAAAAGAGGTTTTTTGTTATTATTTTGTTTATTGGCATTTTTAACTGAGTTCCGCTTTAATTCTGTTACCATCGCGTTTTTTAGGAGTTTGTACAACAACATCAATAGTAACATCACTGTCTTCACCAAGTACAGTATTTGAACCAGCCATAGCTTCTCGATTACGTCGCTTAATTTCTTGCAACTTCTTGCGTTGTACTTCACGTTTAACGGCCGCTGCCGATGGAGTGCTGTTGATACTATTCGAGGAGCTGTTACTATTAGTTGCGGTTTTTGTAGTGCAACGATTTTTGTTTAATAGCGTCTTCGCATTTCTTGGCGTTCTATTGACACTAGTCTTCAATTCTTTGGGTTTCTACGGTGAAATAAGAGACTGATTATTATGACAATCGAAGTGAATCAAATAAACTTGAGTTAAATCTACTAGCTTGATGGGCTGGGCATACGAACGTACAATAAGAAACGCTTCATGTTATGAGATTAGAGGTACAACTAGTGAACAGAAGGGATGATCCAGCCAACTTTTGCTGTTACTTTAAAAAGCTTAACAACGATATTTTTCGAAACCTTGGAGAGTCGAACTTCTCCAACACCATTTTCCTTTAAAAGTTGCCAAAGAATGAAACTACGATCGTATACTTTGGTCATCTGCCCGGCCTCACAATTTATTATGGAAAAAAGTGCACGTTTCGATCATCGGAATTGAACTGCACCAAGTGCAGAGAGATACTACTACAACGAAGATTTGGTTCTCAGAGGATCCTTCGATATATAAAAGGGAAAACGGTAAAATCTCTGCCACCAAAAATGTTTTTGATCGTAAACGAATAGGTTAACTAAGTCCGTCATTTTTGTAAAAAATAAAAAGGCTGCAGAAGAAGCAAGAAATATTCTCCCTACTATGAAGACTATTAGTAAGCAAACTTGCGTAGAAGTTAATTAGCGCTTTTATAAAAAAATATCACTTTTATAAACTGCATGTATTGTTGTAAGAAGGCAACCAACTTTGTTACATTCTATAACTACAGAGAAAAATTTGAAATGTAATGTAATTGAAGGGCTCAAAAAGAAGATGAAAATAATGCCAGTAGATCTTTTCATTTAAAATGAAAAGATGATGCAATGCTGGAACTGAGACTTAGTTTCTTGTCCATTGAGTAGTCAATCTTCACCGAGTGTTGCGTTGAGTAAAACGTAGTAATGGATAATAGTTAAGGTGAAAAGGTGGCGGGAAGCAACACATTCTTTACAAATTATAACAGCAGGTTAAGTGACTTGTAGTCATCAGATTGATCTATCGAACTTTGTTGAAACGTTATATGAGACGAAAGGCAAGTATAAACATTAGTGGAATACGGACCACTATTAAATACCCTACACCACTTCGCTTAATACAGTGATTCATATAACAAGTTTTTGCAGTACGACGTTATGTGGGAAGTAAACGTAGTCGGATACGAAACATTTTCAATAGCTTTAGCCATTGGGCCAAAACATGTTGACGTATACGATTACATCAAAATATCTCCAAAGTTGTGACTCGTACATTGAACATAAGAAAATAAGACGCAGACACAAGTACTTTCTGAATCGATTGGTACAATAAAACTTGGATCTATCTCAAGTCCTTCTTTATATAGCATACGCCCGCCATAACTTAATATACTCTTGTATCACATATGGTGTAAGGCATAATAACTTTGAATTATTATATAACAGTCTACTTCTAAAGATATCTTCAGGTTTTGGTGGTTGATTGATAATGAAGCAGTGCACATGGTATAGTTATGATCACGGAAAATCGTAATAGAGATCCAAAGGGTATTGGCAAAGCAGTGCTTTAGGCACAATTGAGTTCGGTGACACTTGAAGGTCCTTATTTTTGGAGACTATCACATGTAATAAAAACCTGTTCTTTTAAAACCTAATAAATTCCCAGTTTATAAAACTTCCACAGATCGCTTTCCTCTAGGCATCAATAAGCCAAATAGAGTCACGAAAAATATATAAAATTTTCTACCAACCTTCCAACCATTCTGCTTCAACTCTTCTATTTCGTTAAATAACGAATCCACATGATCGATTTGCAGATAAACCATATCCCAGAATCCTTGCAAATCATCCAATGTGGTAGGAAAATCATCATCCGGTGAATTTTTCAAATTTTTGTGGCACAAGCCTTTAAGAAGCAAAAAAAATTGTTTTGGAATGCAAAAAAAAAGTAAGTAGAATACACATTCCCACTTACCTTCAAATTGTTTCATTTTTTGTGATACTAGCAGTCTAGCTTTACCAGAAGCGGAACGCAAAAATCCCATTACATCTTCGCTTACTTCAGAATTATGCTAAGAGAGGTTACAAAAACGTAAGCAAAAGTGATGTCATTCTCTTAATATATATCGCGTTTGCTTACCTTTAAAGTCTCCATACATTTTTCTGCCTCACTGGCCATATTCAGTAAGCGAGCTTGTTCCCTTTTAAGCTGTTGCAAAAAGTAATGACCATCTTTACCCGTCTCAGAAAAGCCATTTGTTGTTGCTTTTTGCATTTTATTTTCAGCTTTAGTAACTAATTTTTTCGTTCCAGGTGAATGTAACTTTGATTCTACTTGCACGCTTTGATGGTCTACTTCATCTCTCTCGTCTGATTTTCTGTTTTGTACATTTATTAATAATTTCGCATCATCATCACCGTTTAAATTCTGTCGATTGTTCTCTTGCTCTACGCTGGCTGAGATACGTTGCAAATAATTTCTTTTTGGCGATATTGTGGGTAATTGAGCTCGAAATTCTTGACTCAAATGTCTTAAACAGGGCAAATCAACGTTGTTGTTGTTTCCTTCCAACTGATTGTTTTCATTTCCCATCGGATTAGGATTAGACTGTAAATTGGCGGATCTCCCGCTGAACTCAAATTTCTTACGAAATTGATTATAGTCTTTGCTGGGTGATAATTCTTGAAATTTACGGGCTAACTCTGTCGTAGCCGTAGTCGTAGTCGTGGTCACTAGGCCTTCCGTCGACTCACTGCCATTTATCGATGCACTTTCTTTCTTTTTGGGATTGTAGAAGCCTGGAGCCAAAGCTCCCGGCCCATATAAACGCTCGACACGTTGCTGTATAAAACTTAACTTTGGACATTCTTTTTGACTCTCACCATTTTCTGTATGATTGTTGTTATCACCTCTGATATATCTATTGCCGCTATTAGTGCTACTAGTTTTAGGTGAAGTCAGATGTGACTGCGGCGACTTAGGATTTACATTCGGCATGGTTAAAAGTATAGGCGGAGCTAAGCAATTATTTTTTTTGCAATACTGTAAACTGCTCGAAGATGGCCTTATAGGCGAGACTTCACGTGATTTATTAATGTCTTGGCGGATTTTCGAATCGTATGTCGTAATATTCGAGTAACCGTTAACGCAACATGCCAAATTCAAATAGCTCGGTTTCTTTTCGTAACTGCCGTTATCAGGTGTTTGCGGTGTAACGATCGTTTTATAGGTTAATTCCGAATTATCAATATTATTATTCGTAATGGTGGGCGGTTGAGTTAAAGCTATACACACTTGACCGGTATTTGGATCCACATAAGCGGTAGTATTCTTAACCGTTTGCAATGAACAACGTTCACGTATATTATTAGTAAATTCGCGAGTTATATCTTTAATGGAGATGGGCGTGGGAAAATTTAAACTGCCACTGGTATCTGAAGGAAAATTTCAATAAAATTGCATTAAAAACTTGCAGTAGACACTTTTTACAAGGAAATTAAAAATTAAATTAAAAGAAACAGTGTTTAACGAAAAGAAAAGAACAAGAGACAAAATAAATTAATGAAATAATAATAATAACCATAACCTTCTTTTATAAAGACCCAATTTTATATTTATAAAAAATAATCCATAATCCATTAGGCTAAGCTCTAAAGCTACCTTCAAATCCTGTACGAATTTCTAAATTACTTATCGGCCTATTTACCGGAAATATTTACAGGACTGACTGATGGTAAAATGAAATACATCGAAACTCTTGTTTTGTTTATTTTTTTTTTAATTTTTTAAGTAAAACGGGTCCAGACATTTGACTTGAGAATAATTTTTTTATACGCGTACTATTTATATATGCGTTTCAAAAAAACTGATTGCATTAAGCTTCTTTCCAATATTCCGAAGCGCAACTTTATAACGTATGTAGTGTGGGTTAAGTGAACTGTTCCGCCGACCTTTTCCACCTCTTTTCTCAGGAAGTTAAGACATTTGATAGAATTAGTATTAGTTAGGCAGATATGTGAGCAGGCTGATCGGAGCACTTTTTAACGTTGACTTTATATGAAGTGGACTGTGGCTGTTAATTACCTTTCTTAAAGCCTTATAAATAACAAGTTCGGACACAACAGCTTTTCACTACCTATCTAGATCTACTGATCAATCCAATCCATCTTCGCTTTAGGCATATAAATGCTGACAACTATTAAATCCTATATAGCGGTTATTGTCTTTGGACATTCCAAGCCAGGTCCTTTCCAAACCCAAGCTGTGGACTAATTGACACAGTAATGTGCTATGATATACTACAAGCGGCCTTCACTACGTCAGCTTAGAATCTTACCCGAATAAATAATGGACATACACTCAACTCTTTTTTCACACGTTTTTTTTTCAAATAACACGGTTTACCAATAAAACTTTTTTTACACAAACTTTTTACTCTAGCATGAACTAGGGTATCTACCGTGTAAAAAAGAGTTAGTGTGTATAAGACAACCAAAAGTACCTATTTCATAAGCCGTATTTCCCGTCCTCTGGTAACACATGTAATAATACGATCTTTAATGATAAAAGGGAAAGCCTAGATTCTTCAAAATCTTGGCAAACCAAAATAGTATCAGTATCTGTCTGATACAAGTTTGCAATAACCTGCTTTATATAGAGAAGAAGGTTTTCTAAAATGAGGGCAGAGAGAGATTAGCTTTCGTAAGATGAAGTCAGAGCCAAAGTCACACTTCCTAAATATGATTTATGTTCATCGAGAATGCAAGACAATATCTTGAGAGTAAACGACCCATAAGTGATATGCGATACATCACTTATTCAGTTTCTATGTATAAAAAACAAGCTCGAAAAATAATCACCTTTAACTTTGTCGTTATATCATACCACTTGTGCCGCAAAGGTATATTAAGTTGGTGCGGACATGTGCGACACTCTGGAAGAATTGGGACAGACCCACCTTTTCGCCCATTCGATCTTTAGATCGTGAATTTTCTAGAGATTTTGATGGACTTTGGTGCACATACGTTTCGATCTAAGCTCGTCTGTCCTTTTGCGGCTTTTTTTTTACTCAACGATATTGAAAATGTTTCGGATCGGACAACTTTTTCGTGCACTACCCTTACAACGCCCTATTTCGAAAAGCGTTATATGCATAATTATATTAATCGACGACGTGGCGTAAGTGGATGATCGTGGGTTTTGGTCTACTATATCGGTTTTCACGTGTTAAGGGGACTTAAAAATCCTATCACTTTAAGTAAAGTATCAAGTAAATCAAAAAATTTATGCTAATAAGTAACAAAAATGGATTTCGGATTATTTTTATATATGCATTAACTTAAAGACTTTATATATGTATGTATAGATTAGAAAGAATTCTTAAAATAATACCCAGAAGAAATCAATCGCCGTAGAGTATAGAAATTGATTAGTTTATTAACATTTAACAAATAAAATAAAAACAAAGAAAAAATCCATAAGAACGTTAGTTAGTGTTCAGAAGAAAAACGAGAAAAAAAAAATTAAATTTTCTTTACACACATTGCAGTTGTCCTGACATGTACGAGGATAGGTAAGAAAAAGTAAAATGGAAAAATAAATAAATAAATAAAAATAAATCAATACAAGGAAAATAGGCTTGAGGTGTATATACATTTGAAATAAAGAAGCGAGGCCAGAATTGAATTTTTTTTTTGAGTAAATAGAGAGAAAAGGAAAACTTTTTCATTTTAATACCATAAAAAAAAAAGAATGTAAACTTTTATATACAATTGTTTTGCAGTTTTCTTTGAACAGTAGGTGAGTAAAGTTTTTTTATTATTTTATTTTTTTTTTTCAATGCGTTGATACCTGTACCTGAAATATCCGTTGATTCGGCATCAACATCTAGCGAACAGCTGCCAATCGAGTCCATACTTCGATCCATAATATTTGCCTTAAAGTCTTTTGTATTTTGTATTTTTTTTTTTTCGTTTTTGTTTTACTTTTGCGTTTTTTAATACAACAATTTCTCTTTGGATGTTGCTATATAGTAAGATTGACTGTTGCTTTCACTGATTATGTTTATCTTTATGCGTTTATTGCCAATGTGGATAAAATGATGTTTTTTTGAAAACTTAAAATTGCACCATTTATGTTACAGTTGAGAAGAGAGAGGGAGAGAGAGAGAGAGAGAATTTAAGAAAAACAAAACAAAAAACAAAAAAATACATACGTATATAAAAAAAAAATGAAACGGAGAGACACACACACGAAAATAAAATAAATGTTTAAGATACCTATACGTGTAAAAATAATTTCATCTTTTCATACCCACCACCAGAACATGGAAATTCATTCATTGAGTATATCTTACTGTTCGTAACAAAAATTTTAAATCCATACACACATCCGTACACAAGTGAACACAATTAAGTTTAGAAATTTTCTCGCCGTAAATCTTAGTTAATTTAATTAAATGTAGGCCGTCCGTTACAGCTGCCAGAGCTGACTGGCAAAGGGGCATAAATAATGTAAATCTACGATCGCTCCACACAAAACGCACGAAAATCAATGCAGAGCGAGGACATTGGAAACAAAATAAAAAGACTGTAAAGAGAAAAAGCATTTAGTTGATTCACAAAGGGTAACAATAATAACATGTTCATGGCTTCTCTTATTTGTCTAAACCTCTCTCCCGTGCAATGTTGCGTTTAAATTTAAGTTTTTAAAATGAAGTTTTAAGAAGCACTTAAAAAATTTTTCGATGCGTTTAATAAAAAATAATTTTGTCCAGTTCATCTAAATGCTGCAGGCAGACCGTCACACCACCGGTGCCGCTCAATGGCAATGGGCGGACAAAAGTAAAAATGGGAGGCTTGTTATTTATTAAAAATACACTTGATTCAAGAACCGCAAAAATGTTATCGGTAAATCTGGGTCACTTGCCCATATTTTAAACGATTTATCATACGCTTCCAAGACAACTTTAAGGTAAAGTGAGCATTGGCTGGAAAATCTTTCATTTTAACCGGTTAACTGTGTATGACGCTTGTATACGTCATGATCTGTCCATCCGTCCATGTCGGATCTCCTCATCGAATTTGATCATTATGAATGTATATGCAATATATTTCCAACTTTGCGTATGTCATTTTGCCAAGTTATTTCATTGTAGCCTAATAGTACATTACGCATATTCTGTGCATGACGAGTATACTCGACATCGATATAAAGATTGACGTAATTAACTAGTTACGCGCTTAGATGAACTCTCACAGAAGCTGGTGCTAAGCGAGAAAGGCCATGAATAGTCCACAACTGCGAGTAATCCACCCAAAGGGTGTATTAAAATCAATCTTGACGGACCTTAGTAAAGAGATAATAAAGAAAAATATGTTCGATACCATCAATTTGTATCACTGAGTTAGGTCAGTTCACGGGTACAATAGCACTTTCAGGTCGCTGTGCGGATTGGTCAGTTACTTAACAAATGACCCAGTGTGTGGAACGGCCGCAAGCAATCTACACTTGAGACCGCTCCATACGACGAAACGGTTGTGTAAGTGAGCGCAGTTCTCTGACTTATTCATCTAACCTTGGCAGACTATATTACAATTGAAGTTAAGTCATCGTATTTGTGGAAATGCGGCGATTTTTTCAAACCAATTACGTTTAATTAAATGTCGCTTGCGAGCCCTACGGTAACGACCGATGCTAAGTTACACTCACCATTAATTGCTTGAACCACGAGCACTCCTTTTATAAAGGAAAAAAATCAAGGCGTACGGACCGTACTAAAGGGATAAAAGGTGCGTAATTGTTGTGTTTGAAAGCCTTAATCTAGTGAGCGACTGTTTTCAAAGTGAAAATCTGAGTCCCCCTCTTTCATTCCTCGCTCGCTAACCCCGCCAATCCCCACCATGCATCCATTATATATGTAAAAATTTTTCAAGATAATGACTAGCTAACTACAATTGGTTGTCTTACAGTGTTGCAATAAGTCTAACTAGCGTACAAAGCAAAACCTAATCCCTAATAAATACAAGGGTACGTCAAAGTTGAACATAGAAAAAAATATTTATTAAAAATACTATTATGCTCTCCTTAGGAAGTGAAATTGTATTGAAAACGAAAACGAATACGAGATGCGCATCGAAATCGTGACTCATTCGTCATATCCCCCGCAAGCCATGTTGCGTATGCATAAAGTTTTGAATGCTTTTTAAATAAATTTTACAAGAAATTGACTTAAGCGTAAGTTTAGGTGGTGGACTAATGAAGATTCGCCGCCCTAAGGCGTATATGGCTGACTTTCACTTGTTAGATTTTGTTGTTTTTCTTTTATGTTCAGAAAGAAAATCGTTGAAAAGTTGAACGTTTCGCACACACATAAACATGCATGCATAAACATAAATATTTTAAAAGCTACGCTAATATTTGTTGTAATTAAAGATTCTGCGCTGCCGCTGTTACGATTTTGTCATTTAGTTTTTATAGTTTTTTTTTTCTCTAACTGGAAAAAGCAAAAAAAAAAATAAATTTAGTTTTTTAATTATAGAAAAAAAAAAAATAACAAATCAATACACATAATAATGTCAATGAACCGGCGGGTTGTTTGCCAAGAAAGAAAGAAACGTGAAAACAACATATTTTTGTACAAAGAAAGAGAAATAGTAAGACGTAAAAGAAATCTGAGCATAAAATAATATATATATTATAAATTAATGAAAAAATAAAGTAAAGAAGAAAAAAAAGCTTTTTAAATATAGATTTACACATTAAAAGTAAAGGTCATACATAAAACATGCCAAGTGTAGATATTGTGTGTTATATGCATAATTAAAAATTACTTATAAATTATTCAACTCAATTATGCTTAATTTCTCCTGTCAGTGACAATAAGAGGAAAAGAAAAAGGAAAAGAAAAAAAAAACGAATAAAAAAGACTTATATGGACAAACACTGGATACCCACATCAGCAGGCTATAAAAATTGGTAAAAACAAAGAGCACTCGTTAATAAGTATTTATGTCAAATTACAAACTGATGCCCCTTATGGTCTTTGAAAAATAAATTATTAGTTATTCATAAACTATTTTTACATTTCGATGTTATTTCATTTCAGTCTCTCACATAAGTTAACTATTGCCGACAATTTAGGGAAACATTGAATGTGTTTATTCCATTGTGAAGTACTCTTTTTAGTTTTTACGCCACTGTATATAAATTCTTGCCGAAGTGTGAACAGAATAGTTTTTTACGCAGGAAAGCACTTCGAAAGGGAATTTTTCACTTGTGCACATCTAATCCAATGACAAAAAAGGAACGATGGTTTGCTCACATTACGGCTGCCGATGAAAAACGTACACTGCAATAATTCGAACTGCTAACCATCTTGATGCTGGCAGGGTGAACCATCAATGTCGCATTTAAACTCGACTACTCATGGTACCAAGCTCACGATCATGATTACGATCGTATTTAGTGTAATCATAGCTTTCCATATGCACGTCGCCTGTGAAAGTCTATCGGTAAAAGTTCACTATCAATATTCGCCTTATCGGCCATGGTAACGTTACGAGTTTAATATATCCGATGATATACACTACGGAACGTGAACCTACGCTGGTTGCTATGTTATGGATGTTCTCTATAAAAATTTGTATAACCCGCAAAAACTTTTAAAATGTTTAATATTCTATGGCTTAATTGACTATTATATGGGAAAAGTTAAAAAGTCGAAAAGAATAGCGAATATGCTAAAAGTTTAAGGTTATGTTACGAATCTTCGAAAAAAACAGCATATAGAATAATATTTGAACATGGAAAGGCTTTTTCATCGTCCCAGAATTGCACACTGGTCGAAAACATAACAAAAAAAATACAGAGGACATGTCCACAGCACATCTCGAAACACGGATAATATTTGTGTAGTCTTTATATATTCTTTTTAATTACTCTTTTAAGCAATCACTTAAAATAAGTGATGATAATTTATATATATATTTATACGTTGAAGTGAAAGAGTTGTTGAGAGAAATATCTCTAAAAGGAAGATGCTTAATGTACACAAATATTCCTAGATGCGTTTATAAAGACTGTACATATATATATATATATATATATATATACATGAAAAGTTATCTTTACGCATTTATACACTTGAAGTAAAATCTTATCCAATAAAATAATTTAAGCAATTGCGTGAACTAGAGTCGGCTAAATGCATTCATCAGGAACCTGAAATAAACATTGAAAAATTGAGGCAAGACCCTTGCTCTTTGTAGCCTACATCACTTGTGTGGTTGTGGTTGTGCAACATCCACAAAGATTTGAGATAGAATCATCTTTTATTGCACCGATCTAAGCTTGTCTGTCCATCTCTCTATCTTGTTTTGTTGTGTTGAACCTATAGACCGCAACTTTTAAGTTATTTTGATGAGATTTAGTGCACGGGCGTGGTTTTGCCCGAGAACGAAAATATTTTGGATCGGATCACTTTTTATAAGAACGTTAAATGAATAAATGTGGGGAGTTATGGCCCATTTAAGTCTTTTTACTTCTTTTTATTATACAATATTGTTATTTTATAACACTATTCAGACTTTTATGTTTTCTTTAGAGAAGAATTTTAGAATAATAGGACATGCAAAAAACATACATATTTATATAACGAACTGGCCAATCAAGCAAACGCACATTAAGTAACTTGAACTCAGTGGTAATTGCAAGCACATTATTGGCGAAATTAATATTTCTCACAAGATCCCAAGCATAGGTGAGATAAATAAATTAAAAGCTCATTAATTAAATAACTGGAACGAGAGAACAATTAATTTTTGCAATAAAACAAAGTGAAGTAGACTTTTATTATTACTCAAGAAAAATATTTCCGCTCAAACCTAAAAAGTGTGTTTGTTGTTTCCATTTTATTGTGAATCGACTAAGATCAATGATTGCTTTCATGTGCTGCCACAGCCAAGGCATTTATGTTACATAAAGGAAAAAAAACCAATTAATAATTACTTATAATAAATGAATCACAAATTCGTATGAGTTGCGATTGCGGAAGCAGACGCAGTATGTGCATGAAAAAAACGAATATTCAGTTCTATAAAAGGCAGCGACCACGCCCAAGCATTTTAAAATACGAACGAATCCTTCTATCTGCGTGCACTCCTACGCTCTAGACCTGTACCCTCTAACCCTATGTACTCGAAGTTAGCGTTCAGTGATATATTTAAATATCGCAAGGTTCAAAAGGAAGAGATATTCTCTCTAAAATAGCCAGAAATAAAATAAAAGTTCTTTTCTCCAATAACACCATTTCTTACATAAAATGAATCGATTTTGGTGCAAATACGAAGACCGTAGTAAGATGCAAAATTCCCTCTGTTCTATTCTGTTGCACCCTTAATAGGAGTGTAAATGAGTCTTAAAGGATATATAATATTTACTAATATATAATGTAACAAAAACTTCCTGCTATCACGTCCTCGTTAGGATCCAATTCTCGGTGTGGCCTTTGTTTCATGAGATGTATAGAAGTCCTACTCTTGTGCTTACTTAGGAGGATAATTCCTCTAAATCGGAGCAAGTAATGAGGAATGAATGGATGTGTTACGAAATCCAAAGCATACATGTATATAAAGCAAACAACGCGAACTACTAATCTTAACGATAAAGCGTATACCACAGCGTCGAGACTAATTCAAGACGACCAACTGGGTGTAGTATGTTGTGCGTTGCTCCAAAGAAACGAAATCATCACTAAGTGCTTAATGCTGAACGACAGAGTAAATGGAAAATAAGTTCTTCGAAAGACACACCTTGTGGAATACTCTACAATCTTTATATTTATTCTTACTTAGTGCAATCGTAAGCGAAAGGGAGCACCTACTAATTATCATGACGTTTACTACGAACGTAACCTTTTGAATTTCAATGTAATCCGCCACATCCAAAATTAAAAATAAGCTAAGCGTCTTCTATAAATTTACTTAAAATGGGATTCTTGCCAGAGGAAAAATAAATTTTTCGTTTTCATAGATATCACCTAAGGATGAGGGGTATATTCATCTTGTAAAGACCTCGAAGATCACATAAACTATGTAACTATGTAAGCATGTCGGTCCGTCTGTCTACGGTAAACACCTCTAGGTCGCAAAAATCCGGCAATCGGCTTCAATTTTGGCACAAAGATTGGAAGTTCCTACGTAGAGGCTGACATTGAAATTGACCCAAATCGTAAACTGCAGTAGATATAACGGTAAAAGTTTACATTTATATATTCTGTGGCGGGCCTAACAGAATCTATGCAAAAATTGAAAAAAATCGTCCTCGCCCTCCCCAATATTGTGAAAGATAAAAATTTTATTACTCTATTGAGAATTTGCAGTATCCAAATATAAGCTTCAGGGACTCGATAAAATCAACACATTATTATTGATCAGCATCAAACTGTGATGGGTATAAAAGATTGGGTTATGGGCGAATATGACCTTTTTTTTTATAGTCATTAAACAGCTATGGAAAATTAGATTCTACGCTTCTTTAAACAATCTGAACTTCTTTATAAAAAAAAGGAACAAAATCTTAATATAAACTTCGCGTGTCGTGCTAAAGTCATTTTAAATGAACTTTGAACTTCAACCACTTATGGGCTTACAAAAATACGTCTCTTCTAACCATATATAGCTGTTCTTGAGACACAATTCTTATGGAGACTTATGTACGCAAATAGCGTGCAACCGACTGTCACAAATGCAGGCTTTTTATAGAAAGTGGAATGGAATGATTTCACTTGATTACGAGTAATGTGACGCAAAGTATATGAATATGAACATAATTAATATCCCCCCTTAACACCCTTTTCGTGTCGTTTTAGTAATACTGCATGCAGTAAAAATAGAATATTTTCCCGAGCAGTTAGTTTAAGTTATGATTATAAAAATAAATGCTCACAAACACACAAGAAAAACAACGCAAGAAAATTCAAATGACTAGCATAACAACTAATTAAGAGAAAGAGTGACTCGTATATACAAAAATAAAAGATAACATGAAAAAATTGCAAATAAAAATTAGAAATATAACAAATTTAGAATTTCCATGCATTGGATTTGCCATCATGATGATGATAATGATAATCAACAACGATTATGATGATGAATGATTGAAGTTGGCAGGGTCTAGAGACCAAGTATGTGCAACTCTCATGTTTAGGTGTTGTGTGTGTGAAGAAAGGGGAAAGAAGATAAACGTACAAAGAGAACGATTCACGGAAAACATGGGAAGCTGTAGCCACAACAATAACAACAAAAGTGGCGTTCACGTTTTGTAATTGTCACTGAAACGTAAACACAGAATGCTTGCATGCAGGGACAGATACAAATATAGAACATTATACGAAAATACAACAACAACTCTTATTATATACAAATAAATGCATATGATATGGAATTACGAATAACAACAACAACAACGACGACAACAACAACAACAACAACAACTAGAACAATATATAAACACACAATCAAACCAGTAGAGAGTAACATGTGTAACACAGCACAAGTGATTATAATAAATTACAGCAAAAACAACACATGTACAAACAAAAATAAAGATAAATAATTAAAAAAGAATTTTTTGCTTTTTTTTCAAATAACAAAAAAAATTACCATTTATGCAGATGCAATGACATAAACAGCTCACTATATATACACTCGTGCGCACACACAGACGTTGCTTGTTGCCAGTTGTGAGCGTTGAATATCAGATCTGGCTTACTTCACTCACACGCAAAACGTACACGTTCTCCAAGACTTAAATCGTCGTATGTGGGTGCGTATGCAAAACACAATCGCTCTTATGGACTTTCAATAAAATCCGAATCCGCTGAACAAATCCCGTATTTGTTAACACCGCTGGGTATACGACTGTCTGACGATTAAACAAATGACAAACTCGCACTAATAAGCAAACAGCAGCCACCCGTCAAAACCTAACTACTGCGAGCAGTGCTTTGCTTTTCTTCTTTTATTATTTTTTTTCTGTTGTTGTCTCTTGAGTGTTGTTGTTGTTTATTACACGGAGAACAACTTTTCCGCTGTTTTGGTTGTTGTCAGTATTATATGGTTAGCACGAATTAACTGTAAGTATGGAAAAAGTATAAAGTATAAAGATCGGTGAATAAAATGGGGGAAAAAAAAAGAAATCAAGGTTTTTTGTTTTTGTTGTTATACAGTAAAATATGACAGCAACAATGCAAAAGTTCGACATAACGATACGTACCAGTAACAGCGGCAACAATAATTATGAATTGCTGCTCGCTGATGTCTGAAACATATAATAAAAAAAGAAAATGGAAGAAAAGGAAAGAAGAAAAAGAGTAGCGGTGTATGAATGTATTCCTAAAGTGTGTACGTTGTGTGTGCGTCTGCACATGTAGGCATGTAAAGAAATGTGTGGTCGTCGTCTAAAGCTAAGATTATAATGGCTATCGCATTGTAGTGTATTGGCCAGTCTGACACAATAACACAACATAACTAATATGTAATAGCAACTTTTCTGTTGCGAGTTGGATTTCTGTTCGTCTTGCAGTCTTCTGGTCTTTTCCTTTCTGGTCGATGCTGCCCGACACACACTCTGTCGTTATTCAAGACTTTACGCTTTAATGATTTCTTCGTGTTGATGTTGTTGTCTTTTGCTACTTTGCAGAATTTCTTTCGCACCGGATTTTCCAAGAAAAACTATAAAAACCTAACCAATACCGACAACAATAACATTTTTACTAAATCAATACCGATTTTTTCACCCAAAACAGAAGCAATTATCTGATTTTATTTATTTCTTCTTTTTTCAATTCTTTATCATTTGTTAACTCAATTAAATATCTTTGTAAATTTGTTTCATTTATTTTCAATAAATACGGGCGTCGATTTGAATTTATATTTTATGCGTAAATGATATATGGATATGTATATATATATGCATTTCTTTTTCTGCGTTCACCCAAAAAAATGCATTTCACCGCGTTATAAAGAAAATACATTTATAAGCACTTAGTAAATTCATTTTCACAATTAATGGTTTATTAGAATTATTACTATTTTTACCTAATTAAAGTTTTATTTGTATGTTAAAGGTAAAGGCAATTATGCACAAAATACTTCAAAAAAAATTACTAGAAAATAGAAAAAAAAGCAATTATACTTGCAATTGCTGCCTAAATGAAGAAAATTTACTCAATAACTCAGTTCCAAGAAAAGATTGTTAAAGAAAAATAATAACAGGGTGTCCATCACGCTATATTGTGACATTTTAAGGTTTATGTATAAACAGGGCGGTGAAAAGAAACTTTAAAAGATATATTATCCAATAAAAAAAGTACTCTTGAAGAGAAAGGAATTTTTTTAGTGAATATTTTGAACTCTACGACATTGTAAATGTTTTGATATATATATAAATATAAATATATATATATAAATATAAATGTTTTAATATATATAATGTTTAATAAATATCACAACAATTTATCACAGGTAGAATAAATGGCAAATAGATTTATCATAAACATTGCTAACATTAAAGTACTCCGCAAAGGGGCGGACAAAAACCTTGCGAAATAAACAAAAGTGAATATTATTACATATTTAATAACAATATTATGCGGGATTTGAGTATTTCCTCTGCACATGCTATTGTTCTCATTTCAAAGGTAAGACTATATGTTGCCGTAAATATGAATCCGTGGATAAGCAGAATGAAGAATATGTTTCATCGCAGATATATACTCGGTTACCTATGGTGGGAAGTTTCGCTGCCATAAAAATTATATATCCATGGTTTATAGGTACACGTTTAAAAATCTATAGGGGAAAAAATTTCAAAACAATAACATGTCCTTAAGAAGTACAATATTTTGCAATTATTAAAAATTCGCCTCAAGTGTGCCATAAAGCTAATAAAATTTTCTTGTTTTATTTTCAATATTTTGTGCTATTGACTTCTATCACTGTTCCCTCGATTAGCGGGACTAATGGTGTTTGCAAAGCATTCACCATTGCTAACAACTGAGTCCTCTTTATGTTCGTCCTTTATATCACTTTGCAGCACTTTAGGCTTTGCTCCTTTTCTAGGTGGTACAGTTTGTAAAATTGCATCTATCCATGAATTCCCTTCAGCCACACGAATTAAAATCTCAAAAACTGTCAAGAAAAAGAGTTTTAAAAATATTCTTCATTTATTCAAATTGTCAAACTAACCATGGAATGTACTTAATACTGCTCTAGTCTTCATATCGACATATTCGCCTAAAGGCAAACGAGCAGTACGTAACCCCACCTTAGTAGCACGAGCATGACATAAATTTTTGTGATGATTATGATCGACTAAGCCACCAATAACATAAACATCTTTTGCATCCAAACTTTTTAAAATGTTATCAGATTCACTGGTTAAATAAACTAATTGCTCTTTAGGAAATGCTTCTAAGTGGCTTTCATCGAAATGAAATTTCAAATGCCAGTTTTCCCAGCCGTGATTTTTCTTAAAGGCCGCATGTATATTTCCATCAGTTTTTATACCCGTAAATGTAATTGCGCTGATTTCTCTGATCTTCGATTAATTGTATAAATTCGTAAACATTGCTTTACACATTTGGATATATCATGCCCCAGCATTATGTCATCATAATCCAAATCGATGGCTATGCGAACATTTTCGGAGGAGGAGGATTCTGATGTTATTTGACGTCTTTTCAACTCTTTGCGCGAAGGTCCTACATGTAAAGGCAAACCCTTTGCTAATAATTCTTTACGCCGTTGCTTTTGTCGATCTTTCTCTCGTAAACGCCTTTCTTTCCGAGTTTCCATATACTGAGCTAATTTCCTCTGCTTCTTTAATTGATTTTTACTGCAAGGCGTTGGTTCAGTGAAACCGGGATTCCTCCGTACATCATCCACATTCTTGTCCTTTTGTGCCTCAATAAACTCCATTATGAGAATATAGTTATTTTTCTTAACATTATAATTTTATGTTAACTATTAGTTTTATATCACCGTTATTGAAGTCTTTGGATTATTTTGTTATATTTTGATAATTGTGATGGAATTGCTGATGACGGTATTTATCGTCGATGACAAGATTCGATTAATTATCGAAAAGTATTGAAAAAATTGAAATAAGTATTGAATCGTGTAAATAGTCTCCGTGGTTTTTTGCCACTAAATGATGTGGATGCCCAGCTATAGTCAATTAATTGTCTCAAACAAACATTTATTTAATAGGTGAAGATAGTTTTCTAATTTGTTACTCGTGTAAAAAGTTACATTGATATGAATATGAGCGAAATATTTGAAGAAGTACGCTACGTGATGCTTTTTTACTATAAAAAAGACAAAAACGCTGCAAAAAATGCCGAAAGTATTGTGAAGTGTATTGTGAGAATGCTGCAAACGAACGAAAGATCCAGGAGTGATGAAATTTTGCGACTGGTGCAGCAAGAACGAAACGCAAGCTGTCGGGAAATATCGCAGGCACTAAACATCAACCACATGACAATTTAGAAAAAGCAGGCTACAAAAAGAAGTTCGATGTTTGATGTTCGAAAACTGGCGGACAGGAGCGCCGCTGAAAATCACTTGGTTTAGTTCTTCGACGATAAAGCACAGAAGGTCTACGCCGATAGAATTATGAAGCTACCCGAAAAATGCAAAAAATCATAGATAATAATGGTCAATATGTATTTGATTAAAATTGATTTTCAACAAAGAAAAATTTTATTCAAAAATGTACCTAAACCCGCGGAGGCCTTTTATTTGGCCCAATATTATAATAAAATGTTTTACAAAGAGTTTTAAAAAAAAAGGGTTACTCTTGGTATTATTTTAAGTAGTTATGATGGAGAAGTTAGTAAATCTGGTCAGTACGTTAAGAATAACCTCACCGACGTCATTACAAATTTCCAATTATGGAAAGGATTTTACAGTATTAAACCTAATAGTGTCGGTTATAATAATATCACAATTGCATTAAATTAAATTAAGTTGGAATCTCTCTCTATATTTTTTTTTTTAAAGTCATAATCTCTTGGTAATATCTTCAATGATAGGGGAAAACTTTCTGGTATGTGCTCTCCCTAATGAGAGTTTGCATATGAGCTTCTTTTATTTTCCATTCGGCTTCAAATCCTTTTTACGGATATATGGATTTATTTCCGAAATATGTTGTTTATGTCAAGTATATGGTTCAGTCAGAATATCCTTACCTAACTTTACAAAGTAGCGAGGTTTGGATAATAAGTTTTGATGTGTGCAGTACACGTATTTCTCAAAAAATTGGACATTAAAAGAACTTTCGAAATAGTTCTGGAAGGATCTCGATCTTTTAATCCCTGGTTTCCTTTGTCGCTTTTACTGACCAAAAAATAGACAGTGGTTCTTACAATCTGCAAGCCTCTTTTATCCCCATAAATATATGAAAATCCTTGTCCGAAGGTGTTAAATCCGCCTGAAAGATTTCCTCAACTGGCAAACGGATGCCGTACTTGACGTTGATTTTTCATAAGCCAAGAGTGTTGCGGACCTGATTGAATATAATCAGCCAAAGGGACAAACTCTGTTAAAACTATTTTTGCTTATTTTCATTTTTTTTTTTTTAAATAATATAAATTATTGGCATTAATCAACGTATAATGCTTTGGTTTTGTATGTCGCATTAATATTTTCAAATAGTTTCATCATTTGTACAAAGAAAAAAAAATAATAAAAATATAAACATTCTCTCTCAGAATTTGTAAAAATCGAACTTACAGTTTCCCAATTTTGTAAAAATCAAAGCATTCTCTGTCAGAATTCTGAAAATCAAACGTGGAGTCTCCACTCAACAACCCAAAAAAAAAAAGAAAAAAAGAATATTACAATTTTTATGCTGTCGTGGTGTGAAAACACCAACCAGTTTTAGCATTAAACTCAATTAAGAAAAATTGGAAGAATTTCACGAACAATTAATATCAAATTTTTTACGAACTTAAACAATAAAATCAAAAAAATTCACGCTAAGAATCAAGAAATAATAAAAACTTATCCGCTACTGGCTCCGTATTAATATAAGGATAGTAAGCCAAAGTATCTTTTGCTGTTGGAGCTAAATATCCCCAAATTAAATTTTTTTTGCGCAAAGCATCCATCGGCTTTTCCAAAGCCGTAAAAGATGCGCAAAAGGTCGTCTATATTTTGTTCTGAAGTTCCCAGTACAGTCCCCATTGCTAGGCCTCAACTTGTTTCTATTTTTGTCTACGAATTTACATCCTTAGCCTAAAATAATTATAATAATAATACTACTATTATTATTATTATTATTATTATTATTATTATTATTATT
>CCAG010018979.1:0-79035 GCA_001077435.1 Glossina morsitans morsitans | reverse complement strand
TTATTATTATTATTATTATTATTATTATTATTATTATTATATAAATTTAGCCAGAGAATAAATTCTACGACTAAAGTCTTAAAGCACTAGCATCTAAGGCTTTCGGCTTTTATTTTTATTAATACTATTATTATTATTATTATTATTATTATTATTAAAAACTCTACCGCACTTGAGGTTTGAACCCACCACCATATATTAATAATAATAATATTACTTCCTTTCACAAGAGAGAGAAATAATTATGTACAGCGATAAAAAATCTCATGCTACAAATGATCTGATATTTTATATTGCATTTCACTCAAAGTGAAAGATTTTGGTATGGTAGTCTAAAAGACTTTGATATGAAAGTCTAAGACCACTTTGAGCAATTAGGATTTAAGCAATAATAAGATAAAATAAGTAAGAAAATTATACTTGGTCGGGACCGAATTTTCCCATCTACCTTCACCGTCATTCTAAAAAAGAGGGGAAAAACATTTAATTTTCATATTCTATGTTATACGGTGGGTGCGGCTGATTTTCTCTATTTTCCGAATAAAAGTGGAAATTTATTTTTTATATGTATTGTGCTTATGTAACAAGCAAAAAGCTTGACGTTTGCTTCTGTGCGTTATAAAAGTTCGGAAAAAAAAAATTTGATTTGATTTTTTTAATTTTTGTAAAGGTACTACAGCATCGATCATAGAATATACGTTCAAACTTTCGTACATTCATCTGCTATAGTCTATGAGTAATGGGCACGAACGAAACGAATCTTCTATGCCGTTTTGAAAAATAGTGGTGTCCCTATTTTATGTAGGGTAGGATCCTTCCACCGATTTAGTCCATTTTCAATGCCAACCTGTGTGCGAAAACTTCCAAAGTCTCTGGCAAATTTGAAATTGATAGCTTCATTTTGCGGCCAGGAGATATGACAGATATTTCACGGACGGACAAGTTTAAATCGATTCAGATTTTGATGATAATCAAGAATAGGTCGCTAAAGCTTAGCTTTATGGTGACAGATGCATGTAAATCGTGTCGAAAGGAACGAGAATCCGACGCCGACCGCTGTCGGAACATTATCGTTCGCAATAATGAGCTCCGTCGTCAGCGTCGGTTCGGGCTTCGTCGGAACTCAAATGAAAATCGTAGTCGTCGAAACTCCACTCGAAATTGGAGTCATCGAAACTCAAACGAAAATCGGAGTCGTCGGAACTCACATGAAAATCGGAGTCGTCAAAACTCCAGTGGAAATCCGAGTCGTCGAAACGCTAGTGGAAACCGGAGTCGTCGAAACTCAAATGAAAATCGGAGTTCATTCACGTTAGAGGAACACTTAGAAGGGCCCTAAACGAGCTCCAGGAGGAGGGGCAGACACCCCCGCGCCGTCCTCGCAATGATGAAGCTCAAACGAGCTCGGCGAGCCGACAAGGCGGGCGCCCAATAAATATATATATATATCAAATAATTAAAAAAAACACTAATAGTGGCAAAGTATAAAAAATATAAAAAATAAAAGTTCGAGTTTATTGTGTTTTCTTAATAAATAATTGGTGTAGGTGTGGCCAAATCAAGGACCACCTCTTAAATTTAATTGCACAATCTGAGACACATTGAAGAATTTGAATATAATGTGCCTTTTATTTCGAAATTATTGTTTGGCCACTCAAACTAGTTCTGTAAAATGTCCTTTATTAAAAACATATATATATATTTCTCTGAAACTTATCGTATTACCCTCCTATAAGCGAATGTATGTGCGACTCCAACACTCTGAATTCTTCATATTGAATATAAACATTTGCGCAAGTGTTATCGCTTGCAAAAAAAAACCAATATGTAAACATGTGTAAATAAAACAACGTAGACATTATATGTACACTGGGAATGTATAGCGGAATGTACGCGCATATTCACATACATATATTATATATATCAATAAATTGAATAGTCAAGATGCGTGCGCATCATAAATAGTTTGATTCCAAATGAATTGTCTTACGTCAAACCCACCTCAGCCGTTGTTGGATAGATGTGCAGAGGGTGAAAAACTGAAATTTCTGGGTATTTGCGAAGGTGTGCGGTCCATACACGATCCTAAACCAGTGCCATTAGCCCATAAGGATTCAATACTTTATCGAGCCGAAATATTTTCTGTGAAACCTTATTTGACGATTGATGAACGCATAGATATTTGACGAATATAGTAGACACTCTACCATGCATTTCATTGAAGCAATAAGAGAATATTGCAATTATCATTATTTAATCCTTCCTTAGATTTCATCCGTTTCATCCTCCCTTTGTAATTTCCATCACGTTCGATATTGCTAATGGGGGAAAGAAACTGTCTCTCGCGGATGAAGGTTTTTTTGGTGTAAGTAAGTTTTTTTAGTGTTAGCTTTTCGGTGTTAGTTTTTGGCGAGACATTCAGAAGAAAATGTTTTTTCTTTCTTGCTTCAAGTTTTTTTCCCTTTTTAGCCAATTTTTTTCTTTCTTTTATATGATTGCCATAGTACGTATAATATCATTATATTAACCAGGATTACAAGTACATTGACTTTTCGCTAACAATTCCCTATTTAGCCAGTGCTTTTTCACAACAATTCTCTATTTAGCCAACTATACCTAAGTCTAAAAAAAAAGAAGAGAGCTAGAGGGAGAGCAATAGGGAGATATCCCGTAAATTATTAAGAAATTGATCAATAAAGGTGTATAGAAACGCTTACACATTTATATATATATATAAACGGTGGTCGATGACTTGCATTCCAAAGCAAGTATATGTATATCTCCCGCAAAGAATACAAGCTCAACTTTCTCAATGCACATAAGCTGATATATAAGGAATAAGCTATATATGTGCATGCTGGATGTGGATGTGGATCAAGCAACACTTAATTATTCAAGTATAGTCGTTTCGTTAATTAACTTGAAAGGAAATAAAAAAGCATTAAGATGGATACAGAATCTGATGACTCAGGGCGGTGGGAAGACTTTTTTGGTAAGAGAAAAAAACCTTACACACTCACTTATATCGTCCATATTACAATATTATTCTAAATAGACTTTTCGGGTGGAAGATTTACGGTAATGTTTGGAATGCGTGCAAAATAAAAAAAAAAGAAGAAGAATTCAATTATTTTCCATAATACATGCAATCGACTTCGCTGATGTACGCCTAAAGAAGAAACTTGTTTAAATTTGGTTCATATATGTGGTATATATATATGCATATTTATGAAAAATGGTTACATAATCTTAAGTCATGTTCTTAGCAGCAATGAATGCGCTCAACAAATATTCGATTAAATAATTAAATTATATATGTTTTTCGTGGGCTTTACTTACCAGTTTCAACAGGTTTTGTACAAACTGAAAAGCCGCCAAGAAATGAAAGCAAATTACTACAAAACTATCGTCTCCTTAACACAAATCGCTTAGCTGTTAGGTATGTTGTTTGTCTCTCATATATATTGTATATATAAATGCTTTCGTTTAGTATGCAGTTCTGATACGCATTCTTCCCTGATTTTCAAACTCCTGCAAAAAAGCTTAACTTTGCTGAGATGGGGTTTAGGTATATCTATTTACCGTATATTCTACTGCAAATCTGCGAATCTTAGCTAAGGAATTAGAAAATTAAATAAGTAGGAAAATTGTCCCTAGATGTGGCTGAATCTTTTATACTCGTTGCCTTAAATTTTCGAAACTCAACATGAACGAAAAAAACAAGTAAAAACACTGCAGTCGCCCACGACCCATTATTAAGTACCCTACACCACTTCACTTAATACATTTAATAAGATGGAGCCACCTTTTTTATTATAACGATTCAGAATTTCTTTAAATATATATATAGGTATTATACGTATGTATAAAAATAAAGCGTGCCAATTTTGAATGTACAGAAGTAAAGCATACCTGTTGCAATGTATAAAAATAAAGCATGCCAGTTGCAATCTACAGAAGTAAAGCACGCCAGTTGCAATGTATAAAAATAAATGACTGAGTATTCACTTTCGAACGAATTTTACGCAATTATCAAGAATATATAAAAACCAAAACGTTATTGAAAGATTTTTGAAATTTTTAATTCTATTTTTCTTTTAGACCAACCAGCTCGCAGTTGTGTACTTCGCGAGCGTTATTGTAATTCTTAATACTGCAAGAAGCATGAAATGCATGAATGAAGTGTGAATAAGGAACAGCGGGGTAATCTTTATTGTTCGGTTTAGCTGTCGAACCCGAAGTGCCCACAACGGTACCGTCGCCACCACATATGACTATAAAACTATATCGACATACACCCGAACACCAAGAACGTTGCATCGTCTCACCGTATAGTCGGAAATAGTCGGGAGTGTTTATGCAGTAATAGCCATCTTGCATGTTAAACTCTTCTATTAGAATTTGGATTGAGGTTAATTTTCAATTTGACTATTACTACGTATTTCATGAAATCGTTATGGGCCCCGCCGTGTCTTCTTATATTTTCGAATATTGTTTCCAGGCTAAATCCTGGCTAAATTTTCGGGGTACTACATTAGTATGTAGTACCACTTTCGTTCGCAGCTTTTAAATTTGCGATAGTTTGGTCGCTACAAATAGTAAATGGGTTCCGCGGGCTTTCGTAAATTGTCGCTTTTTCAGTGTAACTGAAATGTTTGAATATTCCGAATACGCCTTGTCTTTGTTAATCTCACTAAACAAGAGGCACATCGGGTGTTCCGGCCATTTCAATAGGCGTATGTATTCACAAAAGACAGGAATGTTACTATAATTGGGAAGTCATGAGAGTGTTTCCCGTTAAATTTATCACAAACAAGACCTACTACTTTTAGTCGAATTGACTCTGCAATTTTTATACTGAATTATGTTTGAAAAGTCACGTCATTTTTGTCTTTCACATTAATTGGAGAATTACATAGACGCACGTTGAAAGTGGAAGTCAGGCTTCTGCCGTCATAAACTGTTGAACGCTTGACTACACCTGGTATCATTTCGTTTTCTTTGTAAGCCTTCTATGCAATCGCGTTTTTTGCTGTGATTTTTCTTTATACCAGTGTAGACATCATCAAGATTTATTATTATTGTTTTCTCTTCCTCCGTTAATTTTGCTACCATTTGTTTTAGTTATTTATTATAACTTGAAGTCATCGTACAAAAAACTTTTCCACGGTACGCATATTAAATACGAATGATGGATTTGGGAAATGAAAGCCTAAATACATTCATATGGTCGTTTAAGCAAACTTGCGGTTATTTAAGCATATTTGCGGACATTTAACGGGAACTTGCGGACATTTAAGCAAACTTGCAGCCGTTTAAGCATAAATATGAGGAGCAAATATAAACAAGAACGAAGAGCAAATATAAATAAGTACGAAGAGCAAATATAAATAAGAACGGAGCGCGTTTACTTTGCTTTTGCTTTTAGTTTTAAGAGACTAAGAAAGCTTTAAGCAAACGTGCGGTCTCTCATTCTCATAAGATTATAGGATTTATAAGAGTGCATATATATCTGTTTGCCGATGACTTTCTCTGCCATCGAGTAGCTACTTTCGGTTTTCTCTCTGCTAATGTCTTGTCCCCGACCAGAACAGTGTTTTGTTTTCATATAATTTGAAAGTAACGATTCACAATAACAATTTACTTGGCTTTACGTTCATAAGTCTGTTGATTTTACTTTTAGAAAAAGAAACACAATATTTATCATTTTTTTGGCTTTGTCCATCTTAACTCAACATCCAAAAAGAAAAGAAAAAACAAAACAAAAACACTCCTCATTTTCTAATTGAAACAATATCTTTTGTAATTATCTGGCTCATTATTGGCTTAGTTCATCTTAATTCAACATCACTGTGATAGCGTCAGCTTAGCAGGGCTGCTGGCTGAGCGATCTTCTTACGTGTAATAATACTCTAATCGTTTTTGTTTTAAAACTTCGTTTTCTCTTTTATGTTTTTCAGTTCCTTAAAATTAAAATTTCATATTGCGGAATTTCATCTTCATTACTTTCAATTACATCTTCGTTACTTACGATGAAATGACAGAAATTTATTTTGGTTACCTAGACTAATATACGTAATATACTCCATTTTTTTCTTTAATCGTTTTGGTGTTGATGGGCTATTGTCGTCCATCTCATTCATCATTGCGTCCGTTTTGCACACATTTATTTGTTCCATTTGTTGCACTTCTTGCTTTGATGGACTATTTTTTTCACATGTGCCTAGATTAAGCGTCGTGCCCAATACAGGATTAGAACCGACTTTTTATGTATTCTAGTAAAAAATGTTTATCGCAAATATAATAATTTTTCTTATATTTTGAAAGAATTAATAATTGTTTAACCAATCTTCCAATTTATTTACAGGGATTTTGGAAAGCGATCAGTTTCCAACAGGTTATCTTTATTATGTTTGCATTTCCCATCATCATGCAATATAATAGTAAATTAATAGAATAAAATAATAAAAATGACAATAATAGTATAACAAATAAATAGATAAAGTAAAATAAATTAAGCCTAGGAAATCCGATAATTTTGTTCACTTACTCGCTTAAATTAAAGTTTAACCTCAACAAAAAAAAAGTATAAAAATATCGAAAGAGAAGAGAATAAATGATTCCAATTTTTTTTTACTCTTTTTCTGAAGTATGAAATAAATAATAAAAATTATAAAAATATTTTTCAATTTGAAATGCTTTGAATCGTGCGCTTATTGAAAAATAATAAAATTTTATTTGTCTAATCATATGTTTAAGAACCAGTTGTTTAAAATTTTATAATTATAGGTGCGTTTTACATGAAATGAGCGAATGAGCGAATGAGCGAAATAAGAAGAACATGAGTCAAAATGTACGAATGAGAAAAACGAAGAATCAAAAAGAGTGATGTGCATGCAATTAAGTTGATTTCATTATTATTACTATTATTATTATTATTATTATTATTATTATTATTAATCAACAACAGTGCGATGAAAAACACCAAATATAATATCTATCTTTTAATACAAGAAGTAAGAAAGAGAGAGAGCGACACATTAACATGAATTTTCTGTATCCGATGCCGCAGTCAACTTTTTCTCTTTCAGAAAGTCGTAAGGCGAGCAATTGCGATTCAGTCTCAACATCGTCGATGGTTAAGCAAGTTGGAAGCTGACTTCATAAAAGCAATAAATATTTAAAGTAATTAAAAGAAGGCGTAATCAAATCGAAGTGTTTGCTCATATAGGTGGTGTTTACCGGTTTATAATTCCGTTTTTTTTTTCTTTTTTGCTTTTATTTTGTATACGCTTAATTAACTATTTGCGGTTTTAATTATACACAAAAGTTTTTCAAAGAAAAAAGAAAATGTCCTTACCCAGTGAATTGACGCAATTGTTCAGGTAAATCAATTGGTTTTAAAACTCAAACAAAAGGAACATAAAGAATAATTAACTAATTTAATAGAAGAAAGAAAATTAAATTTAGTTTAAAGTAGTGATAATTTTTCCTTTAAGATACGAAATGGTTGCGTTTCCTTTGTGCGTTTTTGACATAACGCCATTAGATAGCAATTGAAAAAGAATGAAAAGAACTTATCTGTTAAGATTTAAGAAAAAGAAATACATGTTTTTCTATGCAATTTTAAAATTACGGTCGGAGCATCGAATATCGTCGCTCTCTTCTGAGTAAACCGATATTTCCGATGCTTTCAAATGTGTACAAATAAAGCAAAATTGATTAACTGAACTGAATTGAATTTTTTTCCATCACATAAATTAATTGTACATGAGTTCTCACCTGTTATCCATGCAAATATAGCACAAATATCTCTCATATATCTCTCATATATTTTATTAAAAAATATTCTTATTGTCAATTGTTAACAGCATTAAATGCTTCAACATTTAAAAATATAGTTTGTATAAATGGTTGCCAACACATTTCGTTTGCCTTTGATTCACTTCCTCAAATCAAGCGGATATTAAAGTAATACTTTTTTCTAGCGCACGGCTATGCCGTTGAGCTAATAAAATTGACGTTCGTTGAAAGCATGCTTCCCTAATGAAAAATATCACGTCAATGTTGTAAATTACTTGCCAGTTATCTATGTTTCTTATCAAATATATCCGCTAGCCATACACGGTGCGTTTAATTAAAAAAATGGATTTTGCGGTTACTAACCACTTGAAAATTACTCATTAAAATTATACAAATTAATAACAGATAGCTTATTAACCATAAACGAAAGTAATCTCATTCCCACATTTATGCAATGGAAGCTATATGAAACCCATAAATGGTTATCATTATCTGGTATCGTTATCATGAAGAAACACTTAATTTAATGTTTCATTTATTCTTATGATTTATATGTCATTTAAACCTTTGCAGTTATATTGATGCCAACAAGAGTCAATATATTGATGCTTTAAAAACTGCAGTCGCAATACCATCAGTATCGACCTGGCCAGATAAACGCAATGAAGTGCAACGTATGGTTGAATGGTGTGCAGATAAATTAAGAGCTTTAGGTACCGAAATCGAATTCGCCGATTTGGGCGAACAAAAATTGATCGATGGCAAAACTATACCATTACCAAAAGTCATCTTAGGTAAAATAGGAAAGGTAGTATTAGAGCAAAGAAAATTCTTACTAAATGCTTGCCAAGAGTTAAGAAAGTCATCTTTGATATTAATTAGGATCCAAAAAAGAAAACTGTTTTGGTTTATGGCCACTTGGACGTACAGCCTGCCTTTAAAGAAGATGGCTGGAATACTGAGCCATTCACTTTAACTGAAATTGAGGGAAAATTATACGGCCGCGGTGCTAGCGATGATAAAGGACCTGTCTTATGCTGGATCCATGCAGTGGAAGCCTTTCAAAAGTTAAATATAGAAATACCTGTTAATTTGAGATTCGTGTTTGAGGGCATGGAAGAGAGCGGCAGCGAAGGTTTGGATGACTTACTAATGAAACGAAAGAACGACTTTTTGTCTGATACTGATTACGTATGCATATCGGACAACTACTGGTTGGGCAAGAAACGCCCGTGTCTAACATATGGTCTACGCGGCTTAGTCTACTATTCTGTAGAAATAGCATGTGCCGTCAAAGATTTACATAGTGGGGTATTCGGTGGTACTGTACATGAAGCCATGCCCGACTTGTGCTGGCTGTTAAGCACTTTGGTGGATAAAAATACGAATATCTTGATACCCGGCATTGAAAGAGATGTAAGTTTCTAGTATAAACATCCTTATTAAGAAGGCAACGGCTGGGTTAAATGGTCAAATTGCTTTATCGGCTTTTAACTTTTGCAGATCGCCCCTTTATTACACAATGAGAACGACATGTATAAAAAAATTGATTACGAAGTTGAAGATTACAAGTGAGATAATGTAAAAAATTGATAAATTATTTCACAGTTTTATGCTTTTTTGCCTTATGTAATACATACAGGAAGGATTTGGGTGTCGAGAAGTTACCGCACAATGAAGACAAAACCAAATTGTTAATGCACAAGTGGCGTTATCCCAGTTTATCGATTCACGGCATTGAGGGAGCCTTCTACGAGCCGGGCGCAAAAACTGTAATACCTGCCAAAGTTATCGGAAAGTTTTCTATGCGCTTAGTGCCAAATCAGGATCCTAACCATGTGACTGAATGTGTTGTGAAGTACTTGAACAAAAAATGGGCTGAGCGTGGTTCGCCCAACAAAATGACGGTAAATATAGCTGCTTTCGAGATAGTGAAAAGAGAACCATTTTCTTATATCCACCACTGTAAGGTGGTTAGATAGGCCTCGACGTAGACCACTAAGCGAAAATTTGGCCCACACCCATCTTCTATTGCGGTACTTCAGGGTAGAGAGGCCCCCTTCAATGGGGATTGTCTTTCTCCCTGAGGGGTCGTCAATCAACTTACCTCGATTGCCGATGGTTACAGGCAACCCGTCTGATTAAGACTCATGTCAGGGGCAGACGTAAAACACACAGAGACATCTGTAAAGTGGGGGTGTACTCATTTTGTTTTTTTCCATAATGTATGTACCATCCAAAAGCAAGCTTCATGTATATATGTATATATATATATATATTCTTGGTCAGCATGAAATTCCAAGTTGACTTAGCCATGCCTGCCCTTCTGTGTGGTTTTTGACACTCTCGTGGTCGGAAAAATAAAGATATCGACTTCAAGTTTGAGAGAAACATTGAAAGTTTTTGCACGCAAGTTGGTACTGAAAAAGGGCCGCTTTTGTTGGAACGCAACAGCGCAGTTTAGTGTAAACTAGACTCCGTTTTTCTTAACAAAAATTTGTGATTTTTTGTTCGTTACTCAGAAATTATAAAAGTTAGAAGGCTGAAGTTTCCCACATTTGCTTTACGAAGCTCTCTATTCTTACGTGCAAAAATGAGACAAATCGGCCATGCACCGGCACAAACAAGTGATCAAATTTTATTTTTTTCACTTTTTTGAGATTTTGTGCTTATTTATCATAACGCAAACAAGATCGAATGTCTAAAACTATTTTGTACATTCTTCAAATGAAGATATATTATCTGCCTAAAAATGGGTGCATCTTAAAATGAATATGGTAGACACCGCGATTACTTTTTTCTTAATAACACTAGCGATATGGGTATCAAATAAAAGAACTTGGACAGTAGAATGCGAAAAACATAGTGGTGGGTATGCGATATCCGGCTCCCGCCAAATATAACTTTCTTACTTGTTTATCTTCCAAACAATTAGGTAAATTTAGTTAGTGCTGGAAAACCTTGGACTGAGAATCCAAATCATCCTCATTATGAAGCCGCTAAAAAGGCTATAAAGCACGTTTTTAAAGTGGAACCGGATATGACTCGAGAAGGTGGTTCTATACCCGTCACATTGACGTTGCAAGAAGCTACCGGTAAAAATGTTATACTAATACCAGTCGGGGCTTGTGATGACGGTGCCCATTCACAAAATGAAAAAATCGATATATACAATTATATAGAAGGCGTAGGTTTTTTTCTTATTTTCAAAACTATTAACAATTAATTAATTTCACTTCATTTTGTTTTATCGATTTCCAGACAAAATTATTAGGGGCTTATCTCCATGAAGTGGGCCAACTGGATTGAAATTTTGCTTACGCATCCTTCGTGACATCACTTTAGTAGTTAAACCGCTACTTTTCCTTACTTTTATACATTGTTCAAAAATTATTTTGAATAAAAATCGTAACTTTTTGCAATTAAATTTAGATAAGTTATATGTGTCGCGCACAGTAACCTTATATTCCAATAGATTAAATTCACTCCAAAGGATCACCGTATTTATTAGTGCGAACCCTTTTAACGGGGTCTTCAGGATGCGTGGTCTTAGGTTCACGTACGACTAGGGGTGCGTTGGGCGGCAAAGGGGATGAAAGGGGATTTTGTTGTTTTTTCTCGTACTCTTCACGGTTACGTTGACGCAGTTCTTCATAAGTCATACCTGGTTTGACCGGTTCTAGCGGTATATCTGGATCGATTTGAGCTGCACCTACATATTTAACATTTTTGCTAGTACTTGCTTTTACGTTTGCTTTTCATTCTACTCACTGTCTAGGGTTGGTCGGTAAGTGTCATCCAAACCTGCATATGTGGGACGGTTTTCCGTATCCAAATTCAAAGCATTCCCTTTACCGGCAGGTTGCAAGTGTTCGTCTGAATAGATATCCCCTGCGTTTGAAGCGAAAGGACTTAAAGTCATGCCCACACCTAGTTGCGAGTCCGTTTTCAGACTAGAAAATCCACTTTGATTTTGTCGTTGTCGCAGTAGCTCGCCCAATCGGGAATTCGGTAAGAGCATAATTTTCTCTGCGCATCTTTGTTGATAACTAAATTTTCCCACAAAATATCCCAGCAGTACACCTACCATAACCTTAGGAACTGCTCCATACCGTATGTTGGGCTACAATTTAAAAAAAAGTCCACTTAGAACAAATAAGAAAACAATGGTCTTTTTAGATTGTGCTGGCTATTGGACGTATGCTAGGCTACAATTTAAAAAAAAAAGACTTAAAAGAATTAAATAAATGTCTTTTATTTTACCGTTAGATAACCTTGTTTGACCCCAAAATATGCAGCCAGACCAAGAGCTGTGCCCAATGGAAGAGATCTTTGATAGAAAGATTCAAGATTACATTCTCTTAATATTCGCAATTCATCGCTGGAAAATTGATAGTTTGCCTGTTAAAGATATAACACGTGCACATTGGAATGTGAAAACGTTTTATAACCTAATCACCTACCAACGGATGTTGCGGTCTTGAATTGGGATCTCCGGTATGGGCGGTATGATCCATTTCTGTAAAATTTTTAATTTAATGCCAAAATATATTATTGACGTAAGTTGAAAATACGAATATGACACACGCTTTATTATTAGAGCTGCCAATAACTTCGCTTTTTTTCTTTTTTTGGGATGTTGAGATGAGATGGACCAAGCCAATAAATTTGTGACTTATATCTCCAGATAATAAACAGTCGCAATTATTGGTAAGAATTATATATAAAACACAACAACAACAAAAAGCGGCCGTAATAACTAAACCGATATATTAAATGAACTGTGCCCGTGTGTGTGTAATTGTCAATTATTAAGTTTTTCAAAGTCATGTGAAAAAAACAAAAAAAACAGTGTTGCAAACTTTGGCTGCAAACAAAAAAGGAATGTTATGGCAAAAGAAAAGCAAAAAATAATTTAAAACGATAAGTTCGATTTTCTAATAAAACAAGTTAGTTCCCCAAGATGACGTATATTTTTTGCTACAAAGAGATCGAGGAGACCATCACATAATTTAAAGAAGCTAAAAGAATCTCTAATACCATCAACCCTGTGGCATCTGAAAATTAGATGCTCAGCAAACTCGATAATATTGCAAACTTCACATGGTATTGCACGAATAATTTTTAAATATACTTTAACATAAGTGTAATCACTCGTGAGTCTGTAAAAAATTTTGATTTCCCAGGAATTGAAGGAAGCCTCTGAATAGCGTTTGAATTGAAATGTGGGATTTATTTTATAGAAAATGCGATTAGATTTAACACGCGCAATCTCTTTAAATTCATCATTTAGTTGTTGAAAGATGTGAGTGCGGATTGCTCGTATTGCTTCATTGCGAGTGTATTTGATGGACGAAATTGTCCCATCAACCTGATCTGTAGTTTAGAATCAGCTGGAAAATAGTCGGCGGCGGCATTGTTCATTCCTCCCTTTGAATTCGCTATACCTCCCTTTGATTTCAAAGCTCTGTGTTCACATTGGGCCTCTTTTACACATTCAGCGAATTATCGGTTATTAAACAGGGAAAATGTTACATTTAATATTATAGGGTATCTAAATCACGTTTTTGCATTCTACTTTAATGCCAATGTATAAATACATACAAATTCTTAAAATACTAAAAAAATTAAATGAAACAAACATATGAGTCCCGACCGATTGAATACTTTGAGAAAAAGTCTATTATAATATAATAATTGTGGTTATTTTATTTATTATTTTACACTTGTCACGGTTTTATCTTTAGAGGAAAATAAAGGCTGATCTACATTTTAGATATTTATAATGTATACGTAGACATTCTTAATGGGATCACTATTTTATTGATCATGAGAAAACAATAGACAGTGTATTTGCTTTGACAACTTCGTTTTATCCCGAGCAGACGAACAGATTCAGATCGATTATTTATACCATTTATTAAAATTCATAAAAGTTTTGTGAAGCCATACATAACGACGAATGCAAGTAACGTATAAACAGGACATTTGGAAACGGATGGATATCTTTTAAACCGCGGGACGATTTCAAACTTGTTAAGTAAAAATGCTATTGAAATATGGTATATAATATGAAAAAAAATATGAAGGGCGCATGTATTACTTTTATCGCTTTCAATGTTATCGATTTACAGACCTATGGTTTTGAGTTCAATATGATTTGTGCACGATACACTAACATTCTATTTTGTTGCATGCGAAAAAAACGGCGGCGGGGGGTTACTGCCCAGCTGCTAATTCCAACATGTGAATATCAAACGAACTTTATCTAATTAGCGCTCCTACCTTATGTCAAAATTAAAGCAAGCAGACATTCTTGGGTAATGTTATCAAGTATTTCCATGTATAACCGTTCACTATATTTATTTTAGAATTAACACATTCTTGGACGCATGATATATTTTCATGTTGGGAATGTGCAGAATAATTTTCAACATTTGTTCTTATTTATCTTGTGAGTAATAAGCAGAAAATATTCTTTTTATTTTTTAAAACATGGGTGATTATGTTGCAGTGCGGCTGTGTTCCTTGACCTTTAATTTCCATTTCTTTTGCACACCAACTAAAGAAATATCGAAAGGAGTTTCTCGGGAAATTATACGATTCTTAGATGGGTCTCCTTTTTAATACATGAAATATATACCCTTTCCAATAAAATATATTTAGATTACGTTAACTAATTTTATGCTCACTTTTAATTCATTCAATTTCTTCCATTTAGAGCAACTATTTATTTATTTATGTTTTCGATTTTTTTTAACAAATTTCTTCAATTTGGAGTATTTTTTTATTTTTTAATTTTTAATTTTTTTCAATTTTTTATCAAGCTTTTTGTGCACTTGTAAAATGGCTTTGATTTTTCACTAAAAGCCGTTAGCTGTTATAATGTGTGGAGAATGGAGAGAGCACACAGTTGCTTTGAATAAGTTGCAACGCTTCGATTCTGTTAGATTGAGAAATTTGCTTTCCATTCTCTTGAGAATATTAAAAAAACTGTTTTATCGACTGCCAGAAGCACAAAAACAATCCAGCACCTGAAGCTCAAAAAGACGAGGGATTAACTGGCGAAACACAACCACGACCACAACCACCAAACTAATAGAAAAGTGTCCATATTAGCAGGAACGTGTTTCGTTTTTGTAAACATAACTTGAAATCAAAGGGATTAAAAATTTTACGATGAACAAATTTCTGGCCCTTTTTACTTCCTCGACAATATTAATCGCGAATTAATAGTTGAGTACTAAAGCAATAAAATTGTATATTTTATTACGAAAAAAATCATAAACAAACAAAAAACATATGATTTCTGTTATTAACGATGAGTAGAGGAGAGTATGCGTGGAAAATTATTTGTTCAATTGTCGGCACCGCCCGCATAGTGATTGCATTAAGATAAGCGGCGTCATGGTGGACTGCCTTCAGCCTGTTCCAAATGCTGCGCACGTGGGAAAGTTATATTGGTATTTTCGTCTTTGTGTGTTACTACATTTAAACTTTTGCATTACTATCCTGACGATTTTTTATTCTCTCTGTTAGCGTTATATTACGTTTGGACATCATCTGTTTTGGTTTGCGCAATTTCGTCAGCCAATCTACTTGACTTGAACCGTCACATTTGGCCGCTTTGGCGACATTATACCCAAATGCGACGCTTCACCGTTTAAAACATAATTCGGTAAATTTGATGTGCGCGAATTAGCTAATGAAGGCGTGGAACTTGGACTTAAGTTATTACATGGTATATTGTACTGTTGTGGGGATGTTGTAGCCATTGTCGGAGAATTTTCCCAACTTGGTGGAGAAATACAATTGAGTATTTCCCCTTTTTCCACTACATTAGCTTGTTGTCTCTCCTCTTTATGCAAGACATGTTGCTGTAACAAAAATGAATTCACTTACTTGGAACATGCAGGATTTAAATGGGCGCGTATGTGCTCATCAAGCAACCCATGCTCCCAAAATTGATCTGAGTTAAGAGCTGTAAAATTAGTATCTTCTTCATTGCACAACTCACAAGCATAAAGTTGGTTATCTTCAGATCGACGGATATATAAGCGTTTTTGTGATAAGTATGTCCGAACAGTTCATGTTTTCTTAGTAAATAGTTTTTAAACAATTTCTAAGGGCATTGAGAACAGGTAAATATAACGCAGACTTTTTCTCAATTTGAACTTTCTCTTCGTCGTTTTTACGCTTGTTAAGTAAATCAGTGCGCAATGAATTGAAAATTACGATTAGCGTAAACACGATTACCTACGACTATCTAAAAAGAAAAAGCAAAGAACTATAATGTTTCTATACACATATCCCGTTCCACATGGACGTCATTTTCATTTCGCGCGGGCCCGCTATATGGTTCATGCCAATTCATATATAAATTTTTCGTTTTCAAACAACGAAATGCTCCATAGAGCAAAAAAAAAAATGTATATCATATTAAATAAAAATTGTGTGCGCAATGATCGTGAAGTATATCTTATTTTACTTATATTTGCATGTAATAATGAATTTCGCCGTGGATTCATTGTGTTCGTAACAAGCGAATTGCAAAAATGGCCCATAATTTCAAATTTTACATGAAATATAAAATTTAATAGCGCGATGTGTGTAAGTCGACCCGCTAATTTTACGTTTGCCACAAATATTCCTCCTTCGCATAATGCGCGATATTGGCAAACGTTCTGCAATGTAACCAGGTAATTAAACTAACACGATATGTTGGTATATGTTTATTATGTACATATGAATACAATCATGGCTTTTTATCTGCATTGGTGTGTTGCTTATATGAATGTTTAGCTATCTATTCGCGCGTAATTTTTAAACAGTACTTAAAATTAGAATGAAACAAATTTCCAAAATCCACCACAATGACAATATTTCCATCTCTGATACCACGTCTTCAAAGCAGCCGTCTTTGTCATTTTGTTGATATTATTAATAAAACCGCAACGCGAACATATCCTTAACGACCGAACATGAGTGCCTAAATGCAAATTGCTAACGTCATCTTTAATGGTATGAGAGAACAAAACCTCTTCATAATGAACGTCTTGTAAATTTAAAGATTCCACACTGGTTTGAAATACAAATGGAAATAATTTCGACGTGGCGTTACTATTTAATAAAGTGGTTGGAGTGTTTATGTGCCGTGTGGGTACTAATACTTGTGTTGAAAGCACACTGCACTCGTCTAGCAAGCTATCATCAGGCTCACTGGTATTTTGCATTAAACGTGTAAGTAAGCGAAACATTACCGGTAGCACATCGAAGTTGTCTACGGATTTCGTATAGATGGGTAAACAATGGGGATTTAATAGACCCCAAATACGGATCATTACCAACAGTTCTCTTACACTGCTGACGGCGATTACGTCACGACATATTTCGTAACCATGCCTTTTATTAAACTTTGGTTTCAACACATCTTCGGTCAGTTTATGCAAAATATTCAGAGCTAAATCGGATACCCATTGTATCAATTGCTGCAAACTTTGTAAAGTAGCGGGTTCAACTGTAAAATCCTTAGCGTCCAATACGCATAGAACTTTATCGACATCACCTACCGGTTCCGAGAGTATCATAGACAAATTTTCTGCCGGTCCTTTATCTTGGGAACTTAAATCAGATGGTCGCAGTAAACTTTTAAACGCGATGGCAATCGCATGCAAAGTAATAAGATCATCAAAGTCCTGCTGTTTTGTTTGTATACGGCAAATATTACTTTTTAATGATAAAAAGTTCGAATAATAGAAATGCCTGACGTAGGCTGTCTGTCGGGAAAAGTTTTCCGTTAATTTTTCAGTTAACGCTTCCAAGTGACTTAGATTCAACATAAGTACATCGGCAGCATCTATCCCAGTAATAACCGAATATTCTAAAAGACAAACAGGCACAGCTAACGGACTCATCTTATAGTTCTTATCATAATGGCTTGTCGGCACTTGCATGGCATACATTTGGCCCAAATTATCAAATAATATCAGCAATTGATTCAAATGTGTGCAATCCGATGTAAGTAGTTTGCATGGAGCACGCATTTGATCCTCAGCCACCCTTTCAAATACCGTCGAACCAATTTTCTTTAAGCCCGTTTCCAATATTTGCACCGAATTATCGCGTAAAATAGCAAATAACAGCAGGGATTCTGTGGGCAATTTACTTAAACTCAAATCGCATACGCGCGATGTTAAAGACAGTTTGGCTGTAATCTCCCATTGTTCCCACTGCATAAAATCGCTTTTGTTCTTTTGCAGAAGTTTATGAACTTGTTGATGCTTTTTTATAAGATTCCATTGTTCGATAAAGCTTCCTTCTATACAGTCATATACTACAAAAGCTACTTCCTCACAGTTAACAGTACGCCAATGGACCACAGATATCTCTTTGTTCTCGTTATCTGCCCTTTGCAAAAATATACTGGCCATTGCACCGCATTTGAGATTCAAGGTCTCGTCCTGTTCACGTTCTACACCAATTTTGAAGCAACTAATTCGAGGTTCACTCCAATTGTTAATGGCGACATTAAAGCGTCCAGTAGGGCAATATGAAATGCTACAATGCGTAATAAAACAGCGTGATAAGCCAATGCTATTTGTGAAGATATTTAATTCAGACGGTGACGCTGAATTCGATGTCTCCGGATTCATTGGTATACGAGGAATTGTAAAAACGCCCATTAGACCAGAGGCGGTTAGAAGAAAGCATCCCTCGACAGGGGAGCAACCAAAGTGGGCCAACGTAGGTCTTTGATCTAGGCGTTCGTATTTATCTGAATAATTTTGCAAGTCTTTTTTTTTGCATATTGAAGTAGGTTGCTTTAGAGTTATGGAAAAATTTCACATTTATTATTTCTTCGCAAGGCAAATTAACGGTATAAAGTAGAAACCAGCTATTCATACAATTGGCTTTCATGCCCCAAATTTCAGCTAAGCCGTGCTTATATCCAACTAATAATAGCTCGCCGGTAGGATTCCATTCTAGCACACTTGCCACGGCTTTAGAAGAACAAATCTTATAATTTTGCCATGGTTTCACAATATCACAGATATATAGTTGACTGTGTAGATTTTGATGCACACAAAATACAACTAGATTTTTTTTTGATATTCTACATAAAACACTATTTTGCAAAAGAACGTTACCTTCTTTGCAGCCACAAACACCTTGCACTTTATATAATATAGTCATTTTTATAATCTATGTGTCTAACAATAAAAATCTATTAACTTTCCTTCTTAACTAAAATTATTACGCGCTTAATACATTTTGCAAAAAGCAATAATTATCTGACTAGAGTATTGCCAGGTCAGATTTATATTTAATAAAATAAAACTTAAGACTTGTTGCCCCATGTAGAAACAATGAAATTCTGTTAGTATATTCAAACCACGAGTTCCTATTCTCCGCACAAAAACAACTTTGAGTGTAGATACAAAAAATAGTTTCCCAAATACAATCAAAAAGTAATTTCTTATGCGGCAATAGGGACCGCATAAACGCTCAAAAGAAGACCGCACAAAACCAGGTTTGAGGTAAATACAAAAGATCGAAATATTAATCATATGATTATACCTTCTTTTCATGAAAATACATCACTGGTTTGACCGTTCAAAGCCACGCAAGCACAAATTTTTTTAGAGTTTGCAAAGGCTTGCGTTCACGTACAACGTAGCGTAAGTTACATTTACTTAAACACACAACGATAACGTAATCATAGTGTTTAGCACTTTACTAATTCAATTATAACATGCTTAGACTACTTTTAATCTTCAAGTTAAGTGTATAGCATGTATGCATACACATTGTATTGTATTACAGAAGCAACCCATATTTTAGTCCAAAAAACTTTATGTTGGCATCATTGATTGTGCTGTCGTTTTTGAAAGTTAGACTTTCTTTTCCCTAAGTCAAAATTTTTTGTTATTTTATTTCGAACTTTAAAAAAAGAAAGACTGTTGTTGTTTATAAAAAATTGTTTGAAGGAGTAATAAATTGGAAAATAGCCAATTGACCTGTTAAGACCCTGTAAGACAGGGATGTAAGCGGCGGCAGCAACGCGCACCCGATTTTTTCAATGACATATCTGCTGCTGTCATCGCGTAAATTTACTTTCTTGGCTCTACAAGATTTTCGTCAAAACTTAATTAGAATACCGAATAATTTAAGTTCCAACGTCAAGAATATTGAAATGTTTTGTGCTTATACACATGCTTTGGTACGTACAATGATTATCAAATAAAAATATAAAAATAACTATGTGTTTGTGTATCTTCCTAGCCTTATTTGCAACTGGGAAATTTTGGTCGAAAACCTCATTATTATACAGGGCAAAGGACGAGATTGCACCATTTGCCGCATTCAGGTACAGGGATTGCCAGGGCACAGAATAATGTTAGATTCATTATGCCAAAACGACGTGATGCTTTGCAAAACTTGGCTCTTAATTTGGGCCGTAATGTCAACAGTTTCAAGAGCGAATATAATGCTTTAGCGTTAAATTTCTTTGAAACTGAACGTTTCAGTCATGTACTGAACAAAGCGCGAAGCGTGCTAAAGGCCCATAACGTCAAATTTAAAAATATGGAACTGCCGCCACTCCTTTGTACATCTGTCAGGGCAAGAGCAAAACATCCTTCACGTCATTTGATAGAATTCACTTTTGACAGGGCTTTGTCTAAAAGCAATATATCACCAAAAACTTATTCCAAACTTTTTCAAGCCATATTGCCGCAATATAGCCTGTAAGTATACAATTAAATAAAAGAAAAAACGAATCGTTCTTCTAATGTTAAAAATAATGTTTCCTTGATATCAGGAAATTTGTGCGTGGATTTAAAACTGATCGTTCCATTGCTGCTGAACTAAAACGAAATCCATCGCTTTCGTCTCGTTTGAGAACTGCGTTCAGTGGAACTGTTCACAAAGTGGACGATCATTCTCATTCAGAATCCCTTAAGAAGCTAATACAAAAGTCATCAGAACCGGGAGCTGATAAAGACATGGTATAAATGAAATGCGTACAGTTTTACAAAATTATTTATTTATTTATTTATTAAATTTCAATTAGCGCAGTACACGAAGAATTATCTATTTGATTTTCTCGATTTTTAGGAAAGCACTATAAAAATTGCCTTTGCTGAGGGTTATTTGGCAGCTAATAATGCTGACGATGCTCCAAAATCCGGTAAAACTATGAAGTACTTAAAGGTAAAGTTTGGATGAAATAGTTTAAAATTTGAATTAATTTCTTTCTATGTAAGTCAGGTATTTCAACAGCTTTTGGTTATTGTTGTGTTCATCGGAATATTCCTGAGTTTATTCGCTTCCTCTAATGGTTCCGTTTTTCGGTAAATTGCAATCAACAATTTTGCAAAGTGTTTTTTTTTATCAAAATTATTTTTAAGCATACAATTAGGAAATCAGGTTGAGGTGGATCCAGAAGAGATACATGTAACGTTTGATGATGTTAAGGGTTGCGACGAAGCAAAACAGGAACTAAAAGAAGTTGTGGAATTCTTAAAAAATCCAGAAAAATTCTCAAATTTGGGTGGCAAGCTGCCTAAAGGTGTGTTGCTGGTGGGTCCTCCAGGTACAGGAAAAACTCTTCTGGCCCGTGCTGTTGCTGGTGAAGCGAATGTACCATTTTTCCACGCTGCCGGTCCAGAATTTGATGAAGTTCTGGTTGGGCAAGGAGCGCGACGGGTGCGTGATTTGTTTAGTAAGTGTCAGGAGAAAGTTTATTTATTTTTTCTGAAATGAACTTGATTTAATCACATAAAAAAGAGGCGGCCAAACAACGGGCACCCTGCGTTATATTCATTGATGAGATTGATTCAGTCGGCGCTAAACGCACCAACTCCGTATTACACCCTTATGCCAATCAAACTATTAATCAGTTGCTTTCCGAAATGGACGGCTTCCATCAAAATGCAGGCGTAATTGTGTTAGGGGCAACGAATCGTCGTGATGATTTAGATCAAGCCCTTCTTAGACCGGGACGTTTCGATGTAGAGGTAACATTTCTATTTTTTTTTTTGCGATAATTGTAAATTTTCATTATAAACCGTAGGTGGTAGTTAACGCTCCAGATTTCTCAGGACGAAAGGAAATCATTACTTTATATCTTTCCAAAATATTGCATGATGAAATTGATTTGGACATATTGGCTCGTGGCACCTCTGGTTTTACAGGTGCTGATTTAGAAAATATGATTAATCAGGCGGCTTTAAGGTAATCTTTCAAATTTTCCTCATTTGTTGGCGTATTTATCTTTGCCGTTTTTAGAGCGGCAATTGATGGAGCTGAAACTGTGACTATGAAACATTTAGAAACTGCCCGCGATAAAGTGTTAATGGGTCCAGAACGCAAAGCGCGTTTACCGGATGAAGAAGCTAATCTCATAACAGCTTACCATGAAGGCGGTCATGCTATAGTGGCTTATTATACTAAAGTAATACAAATATATATATATATATATATATATATAAATAATACTAAAAGTATTAATTACATAAATGTTTAGGAGTCGCATCCTCTGCACAAAGTCACCATAATGCCTAGGGGTCCATCGTTAGGTCATACTGCTTACATACCCGAAAAAGAACGTTATCACGTAACAAAAGCTCAATTACTAGCTATGATGGATACTATGATGGGTGGACGAGCAGCCGAAGAGCTTATATTCGGTGCTGATAAGATCACTTCAGGCGCCAGTAGTGATCTTAAACAAGCTACAAGTATAGCCACGCATATGGTTAAGGATTGGGGTATGTCTGAGAAGGTCGGCTTGAGGACTATTGAAAATCCAAAAGGCTTATATCCGAATGAAACTCTCGGCCCGAATACGGTGGAAGTGGTGGATGGCGAAATCAAACGTTTACTTAACGAAAGCTATGAAAGAGCAAAAACGATATTAAAAAAACATGCCAAAGAACATAAAGCTTTGGCTGAAGCTTTGCTAAAGTATGAAACCTTAGACGCTGAAGATATAAAAGCCATTATGAAAGATTCGCAATAGTGATACCATGTTAGACAAGAAGACGATTGTAATCGTCTTAATTTAATGAATTTTTATTACTTACTAAACGGCAACAATTAGTATATTGAAAATTTTATTATTATATTATAAAATTATAAAATAGAAAAAATTTTATAAATAGAATATATATATATATATATATATATATATATACATATATATAAACAAGAAAAAGTGTCTATGAAATATTTTTAAAAAACGTTAGTCTGTTCGGTTTATTTGGCTTTAAATACATTTACTCCATAAATTCCATAAAAGAATAGAAAATAATTTAAAGAAAAATATTGACTTATAACGTTAAATTGTTAAGAACAAAAATAAATTATTGCAGAAATCATTCGCACTTTTTGAAATGAATAAAAAAAGAAAAACGATTTTATTTTTAAACAAATTTCGTTGGCCTTATGACTTCCATCATCTTTCATAATTTCATGTTAAGCGAATTATGGGTATTTTATGCAATTTTTAAAATAAAATTAAAAAAAATTTTCATCATCAATTTAACTGCATTAATCTTAATAAAAATTACTAATAAAAAAACACAAAAATAATAGAAAAATTTCCCCTTTTTCTTCTTTGCTCTATTTATGAAATTTATTACATATGAGTTCGATCAAAAATTGTAAATAGAATATAATATGCAATCGAAAACTTTCAAATGGAAATTTTTAAATAAATAAAAAACAAAAAGCAAAATATATTTTCATAACTTAAAGCACGCTTTTTTTAATTATTAGTTTAAGAATATTGCAATTCTTATGCTATTGTGGTATGAAAACACCATATTGTGGTATCATTAAACTCAATTAAGAAACATTTGAAGAATTTCGCAACAAATAAACACCAAATTTTTTACGAACTTAAACAATAAAATCAAAAAAATTAACGCTAAGAATCAACAAATAATAAAAACCTATCCCGCTACTGGACATATTGGCTCCGTATGAATATAAGGATAGTAAGCCAAAGTATCTGGTGCTGTTGGAGCTAAATGCTCTCAAATTAAATTTTTTTTGCGCAAAGCATCCATCGGTTTTTCCGAAGCCGTTCTGCGTAAAAGATCGTCTATATTTTGTCCTGAAGTTCACAGTGCAAAACCAAGACAGAAAAGAAGATTGAGTGTGATCTGCCTACAAACACGCCCCTAAATGACAAGACACTAAAGTAATTTCGCAAAAAAGGGTCAATATTTTCATAATCGAAACAATTGTAAATTAGGCCGCCATTTACAAGCTCTACAAAAAATTGTCTGGCTCAGAAAAATTGATCTGTTCATATATAAGAAATATTATTATATATTATATAAATATTATTATTATATAATGTTGGCGGTTGTAGTTTTAAGAGAGCAAGTGCCATAGAAATATAATTTTACCTTCTTTTCTGAATAAGTTTCTGATATTACGAAGGAAAAACACACATTAATTATATAAACATGTTCAAAATCGACTTTAGGGCTTTCACAAGCTAATTTAAGAAACTATCGTTATTTAGGTAATTTCTCGGAAACTTTTATGTTCAAAGGAACTATGGGAACGTACGATTGTTTTTCTTTCAGATTTTTCCTCGGTTTTATTTTGGTAATGAAGCGGCTCCAGGTTTTCCTAATTGACTTCGAATTAACATTTCTTTGTGGTTCACATTTCCTCTAAAGCTTTTACTAACATTTTTCATTCGAATTTTTTGTAAACCTACATATTGTCACTTCCTTTCACTAATTGCCTTTTCACAAATAGAACCGATATTGCTACTGCTCAACTTGTTTCTATTTTTGTCTATGAACTTACTTCCTTAGCCTAAAATCATTATAATAATAATATTATTATTATTATTATAATTATTATTATATAAATTTAGCCATTTCTAAGCCAAATTCTAAGACTAAGACTTTTATTTTTATTAATATTATTATTATTATTATTATTATTATTAAAAACTCTACCGCACTTGAGGTTTGAACCCACCACTATATATTAATAATAATAATAATATTACTCCCTTTCACAAGAGAGAGAAATAATTATGTACAGCGATAAAAAAATCTCATGCTACAAATGATCTGATATTTTATATGACATTTCATTCAAAGTGAAGGAGTTTGGTATGAACAGACTTTAGCATGTTGATCTCAAAAGACTTTGGTATGAAAGTCTAAAAACATTTTAAGCAATTAGGGATTAAGTAATAATAAGTTAAAAGAAAAAAGAAAATTATACTCGGTCGGGACCGAATCTTCCGAATTCATCTACCCATCACCGTCATCCTAAAAAAGAGGGGAAAAACACTTAATTTTCATATTCTATGTTATACGGTGGGGGCTGATTTTTTCTATTTTCCGAATAAAAGTGGAAATTTATTTTTTATATGTATTGAGCGTTTTTTCTCACTTTTGTAGAGGTACTACAGCATCGACAGGTAGAGGTACATGTACAGGTACTTGTGACTCAGTTGCCGAGGAGGAGGAGGAGGAGGAGGAGGAGGAGGAGGAGGAGGAGGAGGAGGAGGAGGAGAATGTTTAAATGCAATTTTTTGATTTGTGCAAAGAAAAAGTGCCCGTAATTTTTATTTTTGATTTGTAAAAAGAAAAAGTGCTCGCAATTTTTAGCAATTCTCAGAGAGAATGTTTAAATGCGATTTTTTGATTTGTACAAAGAATAAGTCCCCGCAATTTTTATTTTTGATTTGTACAAAGAAAAAGTGTCCGCAATTTCTAGAAATTCTCAGAGAGAATGTTTAAATGCGATTTTTTGATTTGTACAAAGAAAAAGTGCCCGCAATTTTTATTTTTGATTTGTACAAAGAAAAAGTGCCCGCAATTTTTAGCAATTCTCAGAGAGAATGTTTAAATGCGATTTTTTGATTTGTACAAAGAAAAAGTGCCCGCAATTTTTATTTTTGATTTGTACAAAGAAAAAGTGCCCGCAATTTCTAGAAATTCTCAGCATTGAACTGAAAAAATGTTTGATATATTGGTTGCTTAAAATAGTATTAAATTAAGTTCTATCAAAGGTTTATTAAATCGTTTAGTCTTAATTGCTCATTATATGAATGCGTGTTATAGAAAGGCACAGAACAATCTTTTACTTGTTTAATTCTTTAATTCAGTCTACGTATATTTCTTTAGTTTTTCGTAAAAGGTATTAAAATCTTTATTACTTTCCTAAGACACCATGACGTGGATGATTAAATGTGTGCTGCAAATGAAAAAAATGAAAACTTATATAACGGTTTTTGTTTCCTTTACATCTATTATGCAAAATCATTATTTCTTTTCTTCAGAACAAATGTTTTTTTTTCCTATATTTTATTTTTATTTAAAGTTGCGAGTTTTAAAGGCAAATTTTCATATTTTTCATTTTATTGGTTGGCGAGCGCAAGTGCAATTTATTTCTATTCATTTTTAAAAGATTCCAACCTACATATTATTAATTATAACTCTAGTGATGGTAGTGGGGAGATTTATCAAAAAAAAAAATTGAATTCGTTCGTACTGATTTTTTCATAATTTTGTTTCTCTTTTATAGGGCACCATATATATATGTCATATATACATACATAGGCAAGAATTTATGGAACATTATGGTAAATGAAAATTTAAAAAGTAAGTAAATAAATGGGCCAATGCGAAGTAACAATTAAGCGACCTGATCGATAATGTCCGACGGTTTAGGATTCGCGTATGATTTTCTTACTGATAAAAATTCGAATAATTTTATTAAGATTGGAACAGAGTAATAAATGAAATCTGATCGATATCTTTAGGAAATCTTTTCCAAAATCTATTCAAACGAATTATTTCACTTTCGTTATTAACTAAATCAGAAATTGATAAATATTGCGTGCACCCTTGTTTGTAGCTCTGTGTGTCGAATTGGAAACATTAAGCAATCAATTATTTCGTGACGTTATTCGTAGAAATTCGAAATGGTCTGAAACCCAGATATTATATATTATATTTGTTCTTTCTGCGATCCTTTGCAAACACAATTATGTTAGGAAAATGTCTATCTAATCTTTCGTTAGACGTCAATCCCAAGAGCGTAAATGCATTTTACTCACCATTTCCTTTCAAACAATAGGCGTTAGGCTGCCTTTATATTTTTGGTTAAATCACAATTCTTTGCGTCTTCCCTTTCCATAAGTCCCTTCATCCGTAGTTTTTTATTGGAATCCTCGGTCTTACGAAGATTGACATAAGAAATGGAACCCTGTCGGACAAGTTTTGTTTTGAAGCTTAGAGACTTAGATACCTTGCAAATGGGCGCGAGGTGTAAGCTCAAAAAAAAAAAAATTACTCTAAGCAGTCGGCTTACAGCTGCTAGTTGAACAAAATACTTTGCAACATTTTTATATTCACTTAACGTAATCTATAGTCAAGACTCATTTTAAGGCGAATGTAATTTTTTTATTTGTATACCTACTCTCGAAGATTGGGGGATAACTGCGTTCTTTCTACAATTTGTAGTATTTTAAAGGAAAAAAGACGTGCATCGGACGTAGAGCACGAAATTAAGCCGATTTGGGCTTATGCATTCGTTAGTCTGTCCTTCCGTCTATTGACGAGTTCTTTTGTTCATACATCAATATGTCTATGCGGCCGCTTGTTCGGGCTTCCGTCTATTCATACGTTTATTTGTTGTGCGTCTGTTCGTGTATTCATGGTTTAGCGCGTCCGTCTGTTGGTGCGTTTCGCATGTGGTTTCAAAGGATTAGGAAAGGAAAGCTGAAGCTAGATGAAAATGGACGTGCTCCATCCATGGCCATCTATACTACTTCAGAATCCTTATCAAATATTTGGAGCAACAATAGCTTCTGTACTTAGCAACAATAGTTCCTGATGTGAAGTTAGTCTACTGTGCGTAGTCCACATATTTGTCTTTGGTAAAAGTTAATGTAAACACCTTCAGCAAAGACACAATCCTCCAAAAATGTGGTGGGTTATCTTCACTTCGATAAAATTTTTTTATAATCAATTTAGGGTTTCATGGACATGGGGAGGGCCTATTTGGCCCGGTTTTGCTGGTGATAAAAAAAGGAAATAGTAATGAAATCACATTTTTCTGATAGGTTTCAGCATTTTTCAAGACATATCGAAAATCTGCAGGTTCGTAACGTTTCTGAAAATGGTTATAACTCGATTTCTACTTTCTAATCTTTCACTGTTTGTACTATAACCGTGCGTGGCAGTTATTACTAACAACTTAGTGTTTTTTGATGCGACCTAAAACTTATGGTACAAGTATTTACCAAGATCATGCAAAAAAGTGGGAATCGACCATTTTTATGCTCAGAAAGCTAACGAAATACTTTACACATTGTATATGTGAGAATCGGAAGATTCACCCTAAAGTGAATATAATTTTTTGGATTCTCTTTTATACTTATCAGCGAAGGATAGCAGGTACATCCATTTCGTCAAAACGTTTGCAATGCTCAGAAGGTCTCTTCATAGAGCCCAAAAAGGTGAATATACTCTTGATTAGTATCAAATTCTGAATCGATTTATGCATGTGCGTCTGTCCGTCGATTGTAAATATTCCTCTGATCACAAAAATGAAGCGATCGACAAAACATTGCAAAACACGGCAAAAACATGGGGAGTTCTTGCACACAAGTTGGTATTGAAAATGGGCCAAATCCATCAAAGCACACTTCTACAGTGCAATCTAAATTGAGATACATCTTTTTTTTAAAAAGGAATTCAAAATTGATTTTTTGCTTTTACTTGTGCAAAAATGGGGAAAATTGGCCACACCTACCCACCACTATAGTGTATAAACATTTAATTTTGTTTTCAGTACATTTATAACGCACAGAAGCAAACTTCAAGAATCCCATAAATACGGAATAAATCTAAGTGTATTCATCTGTTCATTCATGTATCCGCCTGTCCAACTGTGTAGTATCTGTGTATGCACATTCTCGCGTTCGCAAAGATGAAGGTCTCGCTTAGAAATTTGGGAAAGAATTTCAAAATTCCGCAAACCGGTCAAACGACACGTCTACCACGCCCACATGTCTACGGTAAAAAAAGTCTGAACACCTTTGCCCATACGTCATATCAATTTTCGCTTTTATTCTGAAAAAAGAGAAACCCAGCCGCACTCACCCAATATTATAGGAAGGCAGAGTTAGTTGGACAAGAAGAGTCAGTCGTACGAGAACAAAAGAATATTACAGCTGAGAAGTCGAGAGTATTGGCACACCAAAAATGTGCGTGTGAAAATTTATTTCTTTTCTTTTTTTTAACTCTTTTTTAGGTGATGGGTACTAAAGATTCGGTCAGGACCGAATGTAATTTGCTTACTTGTTCTTTTTGATTTTTACTTTTTATATCATTTATTAATTAAATATTGTACATAAGTCAACAGTTTTTCAATTTTTTTAAAGAGTTTTCCTCTATAGCGAATAAAGACACACACACACACACACACATACACACAAATATGTACATATGTGTAAGTAAGTATGGATGTGCATATATTTTTGTAAAATTTTCAAACTTATTTACGTAATATTTCCCTTTGTACGCACGTTAGCCATGAACATACATTGTCGTTTTATGACCGGGAGTTGCGTGTACTTGTATATGTGTTTTATTTATTTTTGTTTTTTTTCTTTCTATTATTTATATACGTAAGAGTTGTATAATAATTTTGGTTATTAATTTTTGAGAAAAACAAATATTTTACTTTTCAATTTTTGCTAATAATAAATCACAACATATATATATATATATATATACATATATATACATGTATATATGGTTTGTAAGTTTGTATATATTCATTTATTTATTAGTATATGTAAGTATTTATAATAGGATATCTATGGCTTTTTAATTAATTAACATGAAATTTATTGTACAATTTATCGTTTGTTCACGAAAAAAATAAATTAATTAATAAATAAATATGTGTGGATAAACATCTCAAATCCACCACCATGAGTTCCGTATAGGACACAATGTGGAATGTCTTTATACATTTGCCTTTTCTTACCAAACAGCTGAATCTTTAAAATAAAAACTGCTCAGGTTGATTGGAACGATGGAATTGACCGCTCCTTCAACCCATCTGCAGATATCTATCGATTGGAATCTCCGTTAAGTTTATAGGCTTTCGAGCTTTGGGATAATATTTTGTCTTGCTATTTGGTTTAACCGAAGACTTGCTTGTAGTGCAAATTCTTAATTAAGGAGAACATCGGGGAAGTCTAAAAAGAAATTTAATCCATTCTGAGTTATTAAAGAAATTGAACGATTCTTGACTCAAATCCAGCGACGACATCTGAATACGCGTGTATTCGATTCCAAATAGTTAAGCAGCCAAAAAAATTGATCAGTTATTGAATTGAATTTTGATTCAGTCCGATTTATCAAATCTAAAAATAGAATATAATCTAGATATAGCCCCTTTCATCAAGTCTAAGAATGGAACTAACCTATTTCAAATGCTTGGAAAGTAAAGGAAATCGATCAATGTCGGAATATCGAAACTTGGTGGATTAGCCCCGAATAGACGCTGTTGATCCGTAGATCAATTCCAAAAATAGGTTTAATTTATTTAGAAGATTATCAGAGAAGCAAAGAAATTGGCGGATTGGTGAAATTCGGTGAGAATATTGCAACTTGATATTTGAGCTCTACTTTGAATTCTAGATCAAAGGTCCAGCACAAGAAGCTTTCGCCTAACAAGGATTAAAATATCGTAAGAAATCTAAAATTTGCTCTGATTGTTTTCAATAAATCGTCAAAATTTGCTAAGATTCTTAAATAAGGATCGTAGATCCTATGGATTGCATAAGTTTTTGATCAAAATAGTATTTTTCTTTCAAGACTTTCGCCTCCGACCGTTCTCAGCCGCAAGAATTGTGATAGAATATTGAAACCTAGCACTTGTATTCCTCATATTTTTAATGTATTATAGAAGTTTATTCTACCGATCAGTGATCCAACTGCGCTATAATGTTTTTAACAAGCAAAAACACAACGAGTGGGACTTGGGACAACATTGAATACCTTATACCACCCCCAGTCATTCATGTAATTCTTTCTAAAGAAAGGTGTTATTTATGTGGGAAGTGATGGAAAAGTGGTCCGATAAAAACTGTTTTCAGGGGGCTTCGTTCTTGGGCGGAGACATGTGCCAAACTTGATCGAAAGGCCTAAAGAATTGCGATCTGTAGGTTGAACGAAAGAAAGAAAAGACAAAAGTGGTCCGATAAAAACTGTTTTCAGGACGCTTCGTCCTTGGGCCGAGATATGAACTAAACTTGATCGAAAAGCCTAAAAAATTGCGATCTGTAGGTTGAACGAAAGAAAGAAAAGACAAACGGACTCACAGATGGACGGACGAACAGGCAGATGGACAGAAAAGCTCAGATCGGTTCAGGGTGTGATTCTAAATCAGAATATGATTCCGAATCGATCGGTCTAATAAAAGGTTGGTCATCAGTGTGTTGCATACATCTGTACAAGCCTTTACCACGTGTGGCGTAAGGTATAATGATAAACTTTGCGAAATGTTCTTAGCAACTATTTACAATAAACGATGAAAATTCTTCTGAAACTTAGGAAAACTGATTGCATAGTAATTAAGCTCAGTTGTGGGCCTTTTTTTTTATGGGAGTTTCTCCGTTTGAGATCAAGCGTAAACTCGTTTAAAAGATGGTGAATATGAAATAATCGGTTCAGACCGAAAATGAACTTTTTTTTTTTTTTTTTTTTGCTTATTTATATTTTAATATTTTATATAAGGAGCAATTAATAGTTGAATATACGCGCGAATTATTGGTTAAGAGAAGAGAAAAAAAAATTATTACTTTAATTAACGTTAACATTCTTCAAAGATATCAAATCACAAAAAATTATTGTTAATAAATAGAAGTTAATTTAGTTCATTGCGTTTTAAGTATTTGAGGATTAAAAAAATTTTAAATGAAATAATTAATTATAGAATTATGATAAACTGTGTGCTATGGTTAAAGAGATTTTCAGTCAATAAGTCAGGCATAAGGCTTTTCTGGCATACCTAACTGCTACGCGCTTACAATAACGAGCTTAAGGGCCATCTCCGTTTCGGGAGTGTTTGATTGGTCCACTAAACCTGGGGAATCAGACATTACGGAAAAGGCCCTTTAATTCCTACCTTAATTACTATTAAGTTTCAAAGGAATACTCACAGGAATATATATATATTCAATGCATTCTATAGAATGTTGATGATTTTTCATTATATTTTATATGCTAATGTGAAGAAAGCTCGGCGATGGTTTTTTTCTTTTCCTAACACAATCTTGTTAAAGTCATGATCTTAAATTAACGATAGACGGTAATGACAAAAAAATTATAAAAAAGAAAAAACAAAACGATTTCGTTCTTTATATGTTAAAGTAAAGGCGTCCATTACCTATAGTGGAGGAAAGGCCAACATTGAATACCATATCCCGCCCGATAACTTCCCAAAATTAAGCGCTATATGAGAAGTTGTCGCAAAAGTAGTCCGCTTCAAACTATTTTCAATAGTCTCCGACTTGCTTTGGTTGATATATGTCAGTGTACCAAATTTCATCAAAATATCTTAAAAATTTGCGACCTGTGGGTTGCACGCAAGAAAACACGAAGAAACATGGACGGACAAGATTCAGAAAATGATCCTGGGTCGATCGGTTTAATAAAAGCTAAGGGTAAGGGTGCCTCAAGTCTCAAGATCCGCACAAAGTTACTATACCATTGCACCAGAGGTGGTATACGATATAAAAACTATAAACCGCTTGTTTGATTGAAAAAGGTATGCGGTGTGCAACCTTCACCTAAGGACAAGAGCTTAATTATGCTGCCATCACGTTTATAACACCAGATCTATATATATCATATAGGTTCAGAGTTATAAGGCATCTAGTCGTGGAGCACATGCAGCTCTAGCTATGCGTTCATTCTTCGGCACAAACGTCCATTATTGACATTTTTAGTAAACATTATTATTATTATTATTATTATTATTATTATTATTATTATTATTATTATTATTATATAAATTTAGCCAGAGAATAAATTCTAAGACTAAAGTTTTAAAGCACTAGCATCTAAGGCTTTCGGCTTTATTTTTTTATATTAATATCATTATTATTATTATTATTATTATTATTATTATTGAAAACTTCCACCGCACTTGAGATTTGAATCCACGACCATTGAATTGCTAGTCGAGAGTATTGCCTACTCGGCCCCTCAGTACTCAAACTATTTGAAAATGTAGTGCAAAGTTAGTTAAATTGGTGGACATTCATGCCCTTTAATTATTATTATTTTGAAATCTGCGCATGTGTACATACTAAACTGATGGAGTCCCAAAACGGACATAATTTACTTAGTTTTATATTCGTCACCTTTGGTTGGTGTTTTATTAGATTTATTTCATCGTGATCGCTAAAAGCCTAACGTTTACCCAGAATAAACGACCTAACTTACTGTCCCATCCTTTTCCTTTCCTATTACCTGTTGTACATCTGCAGCGCTTCGTTTATACGCACTTCGGGTATACCTCTTGTGTGAAGGATCATTTTTAAAAAACAAAAGAGCGAAAGTTGAAGCCCCCGTAAGAATCCTAAGCTGTTGTCCGTCCGTCCTTGTGTTTGTTTGTCTGTCATTTCTATGGTTAGCAAAAGTTGAGATGGCAAACTGAAACTTGGCATATGGTGCACAGTAGGTGAGTGTACTCAATACAACAATACAGTGGGCTCGTCGGACCTCGGATTTTGTCGTCAGTTGTAAGATGAACAGACATTTTTTTTGCTTTCAAGATAGTCGAAATCTATATTTAAATAGAAAAAATATTTCCTCTTTACGACGGATATCTTCCTGTTGATGCCGAATATCTTTAATATGTTCGTCTTAAGGGGAATACAGTTTCTTGCTTAGTTTTCGTATTAAGTATGGCGTATGTACACGCCTCCTAATGTGAGTGTAGTTTTACTATTCAGTTTTGATAGTCAATATGCCCATTTTGTCGTAAAGGGAACATAACTAAGGTGAAAATATAATTTCATTGCACATTTTAGTTGATATCGTTTTCTTAGCTGTTTCTTATGTCAAACCTCCATATACGCCGCAAGGTGAACACAACTTCCCGCTTCTTTTCGATGTTGGCCTAAACGAAGCGTAGTTTTTCACATTAAATATCCATACTCATCATAGGATGAATGTAGTTTTGTTAGCCGTTTTTGGTGTCGAATATTCCGAATGCCGTCCATCAATATTTTCCCACTTGCGTGTCATGTCAAACATCTATACTCGCTTTAGGGTAAACATTGCTTCCTACTGATTTTCGATTTTGAATATCTGTGTTCGCTGTAAGCTCGCGTGGTGTTTGTACTTTAAGCATCCGAACACAGTCCCGAAAATTCATTATTCGCTTTCGATGTCGAATATCTCTCTGTATTCCCTTCAAGGTGTAGTATGTACGTATGTAGTTTTACTATTCATTTATAAACTTAAGGATGAAGTTTTCTGATTTGCTTTTGTAAAAATCAAACAAAACCAAAAAAAAAGAAGAAGAAGATACGTGAAAATGAGGTTTGTACGCGCGAGCATTTTTATATATTTCTAGCTTCGCCTAAATATTCCATCATCATGCAATATCGCGAATGTTTGATTACAATGAGATGATGAGATAGATGATCAGCGAATTTTTCTTTTCCGATATTTGTTCTTTTGTTCTCTTTTCTTTTCTATAAAGCCTATAAAATGAACACAAATTCTTTCAACTTTTTCCTATATTTGTTTTTTTGTTTATATTTAAACGTTTATGAATATATGTGTATACGCATCCATGTGTGTATGTTTATGAAAGATAAAGGGTAACAACAGACATCAGGCTCTATATTGATTTCACATACGTTTTACTTTAAATATTTGGCCGTAACTGGTTTTAGTTAATCTATAATAAGTTGAAGTTTGTTGTTAAATTAAAACGATATTTAAAAAATCAATGAATTATTGATAAAATCTACCATTTCCGATGACAGAGAATTGATGGCATCCTCCACTGTTGGTTTATAACGATCAATTTTTGTTGAGTTTATTGGTGAGAAATGTTCTAATTTTTAATAGAAAAATAATTTTATAATAAAGCGAGAGAGAGAGAGAGAGAGAGAGAGGATGATGATGATGAATAAAATTGATATGCTTACCAAATTCTCCGCTTGAACTAGATTCCGTGAAACTTGGTGTTCCCTCGGTCCAGGTGGGTGTTGAGCCTTCGCCAGAGGCCGGCGGTGTCCAGGCTAGACCGCCTCTCGATCCATATTGACTACTCGATGATGTATCTACGGCTAAATACGTGTCTAAATGTATTTCGGATACACTAGAAAATCATAAACCACTCAATCAAATCACAAATCAACTACTGGTGATAAAGTGCATAGCCAATTATTTTTGTTGTCGTGCATATAATAATAATAGTATGTAATCAGTATAAGCTAGATGATGTTCATTAATATAGGAATGTTTGATTTCTCTCCTTTCTCTTCTTCTTTCTTACCTAATCATGTCGTCTTTTTGGGAAGATGATGACGTTGAACGATAAGCTGGACCGACATTCATTTTACGTTCATGATACGAGTCGTGCGGTTGACTATAGGAGTGATGATACTGGTGTTGTTGGTGTTGTTGTTGCTGTTGTTGATTATGATGATGTTGTTGATGTTGATGAGAACGCCTCGATATTGATGAGGTACTATGTTTGTTATAGCTATCCTCTGAGATATCATCGAAGGCGGGTGGTGGTGTCGAACTGCATGATGGCGTTGTGCCTAGCGATACAAAATGAGCAGAACATGAAATGAAAAAACAAATTAACTAACAAAAAAAATTCAAGCGGCATTTCATGAGAAACAGACACAAAAATGGAGAGAGAGAGAGAGAGACAGAGTTAAAAAGCTCTTTAACGAAAAATTAAACAAAACTACTACGTCTGCTATTTAACGGATTCAAACTATAACTAGATGGAAAGCCTTCGCTTATGGTCGATGGTACGTTGCCTCGTTTATTGCCCAGTCGCGCATGTTTGCCTGTAGGTGAACTCTGCGTCTGTGCCGCGTCGGAAGGCGTCGGTGCTGGTCTCAAACGAGTTTTCTTAGGCCAACGTGTTTTTTCCAAATCTTCCTTAACCTCCATAAAAGCATGCACCGATTGTAACAAGTTGTCACCTAAATCATTGGCGTCCTCTTCTTCATTATCAGCTAATGCCGCTCCTGCATAATGTAAATATTGTACACGTTTCTCTCGCTTTTTAAGGCGACGACTTTCCCGTAATTCGCGACTGTACGGAGAAACGATTATTTCATTTTCCAGAGGTCTTATGGGTGGAAAGCTATGGACAATCGAAGCCACCGAAGACCGATCACTACGGGAAAGTAAACTATTTTGACGCTGAAATATATCCACATGACTACGTAAGCGCGGGTGTGAGATACGCGAACGGGCGGCAGAGTAAACACTTGAAGATGCCGATTGCATCGATTCGCGACGCGTAAGATGTTGTAACTGTAACGGCAAAGGATGAGGTTGTGTAGAAGATTCCGTTTTTGGTAATGTTGGTTGCGGCGGCGGTGGACGGGGTGGAAGTTCTTGATTTGTATGACCATTTTCGACGTTGAACATTTCATGTAGCTCCAACCAATCGTGAACATTACTTGGAGAGCGGTGTTCGCCGAATCGCGGCGGAGGTTTTAGGTCGTCGACTTTTAATTCCTTTCTGTTCGCCTTCTTGGGTAAGGAGTTGTTGAGATTGTTTGATAACGTGTCTGGTTTAAGAAAATTGTTTGCATTAACTTTACTACCTGGTGTCGAAAGTGTGCGAGTAGATGGCTCCGTCCCATGAACTCCGCTATCGCTGTCACGTTTTCGCGGCGATCCTCTAGGCGGCACAGGCGGTGGAACTTTGGCTTTAAGAGCACTACCACCGCTAGATGGCGGAGCTGGGCCTCTTTGCTTTACAGGTGGCGCCTTTGAAGACTTTGTGACTGCCGTAGTTGGTGCCGTTGAAGAGCTGGCTCCTCCTCCTTCACCTCCAGCTGTTGCGGCCAAGGCGGTCTTATTATGGGCGGTAAGTAGAGTTTTCTTGGTAGTATGTAAACTAGGCGGATGATTGTGGCTGTGACGTTCGTGATAACTGTAATCGGCTGGATTAGAGAAATTATCGAGAATAGTCACTAGGAGGCTGAAAAGTGAATTCATTTGACACTTACTCTTTGCGTCATTATCGCTCTCGATTGAACGTTGTATTGCTTTTGATAAACTCTTTCTTTTGGAAGGTGAATGCTTAAGAGCTACAATTGCAAGTTAAGTAACATTTTTTAAAATTATCTAAAATTTAATAGCAAAAAAAAAAAAACAAAAGAAAAATCGAAAAACAAATAAAAACAAAAGCAAAGCAGACAAATTTAAATGAAAAAATGTATGGATTTTAAAAAAATATTTGCCTTTTTTTAATAATAAAAAACTTTTTTTTTTTTATATAAAAAATTTTTCTTTAGTTATTTAATTCGTCTTTTTTTTTTTTTATTTAAAAAATTTTTCTGTAGTTATTTAATTCGTTTTTTTTTTTTATTTAAAAAATTTTTCTTTAGTTATTTAATTCGTTTTTTTTTTTTGATCACAAACGGGAGAAGGAAAGAAAAACTTAACCGTATAATAATCTAAGATCCTTGAAATATTTCGATTATTAATAGTTTTATTTTTTTATTTTTTTGTTTTTTTTGAGGTTATAAAGAGGAATCTGGTAGTTTGAAAGGTTTAAGTCTATTGGAGGCACAATTATCATTTACCTATATAACTGGTAACCAAGGTACGAAATTTTCTATGGTTTCCTTTGATCTCGGGGAGATCCACTTGCAGTTTGATTTGTGGTGGTGTGCATAAGCGTTATGATTCAATTAAATAAATAAATGAAAAAAAAAAAAAAATACACACACACAAATGATAGATATATATGTGAATTGATTTTGAGATTAGCAGCATGATTTCAACTTACTAGCCAGCCATCATTCCATCAATATATGTGAATGAATGCGCTTAATTGGAACCAAAATGCAACACTGTACACGCGATCAACAATGATTGAATACCGCGTACAGTGTTTGAATTTCTCGTGGATTCTTTAAAAAAAAGAAAACTAGACAAACAAACTTACGTGATGGTATTTTACGAAACACCGTTTTGGCCATGAAATTTTGAAATCTTTGAGCATAAAATGATGGACGACAAACCGAAACGGTATCCTTTAAATAAGTCATTAGAATAAGAGGGAGAGAGACAGAGAGAGAGAGTTAAGTTTGTAAAAGCTTTCTCTTAATGGTTCCTCCTTACTTACGCCATCGTGTATAATACTTTTAAAGGTATGTTCCAGTTTCTTTTTTAAACGATACGATTGCAAAATATCTATAATACCAACGAATAGTAACAAGCGTTCGCCTTTTTCGCTCCGCGCCGGTATACCACCAGGTCTGTATTTAGAAAGAAAATTACACATCTTGTTATACTTTTATCGTTTAAATTTCAAGATATCTATCTATCACTTACGGCATGTCATCTTCATCGTCTATAGGTTCACTTTCGGCCTGTATACTTTCCATGGCCGTGGAATGAGCAACCAAACGTTGTCTATTCGACCTGTAAGCCGTACTAAATTTATTTATTACTTAGTTCATTTTTCACTTTTACAACTTTTTCTTCTTCTTCTTCTTCTTTTACTTTTTTCTTTTTCTTACCTATTTCGATTTATATTGCTTTGTGTATCGTCTTCATTATTGTCCGAATTGGTTTCATTTGCTTTGGCGACCGTTGGCGTTGTTTCTTCATTGTCCGAGTCTTCAGTTTGGTATTGAGTTTTTTGCGGCGGTTTTTGTATCTTTTGCTTCTCTTTTGTGGCCAAATCCAAATTGTGTACACCAACTAATAACGAGTAGTCCATTATTTTAAAGGATTCTAAAACTGTGCAATCCCGTTGAATGGTTTTAATTAGGGCTGAATAGGTTTCAGCCTCCAGGAAGATACCATTCGGATGATGTTCCATAAAATCTAGATCTTTATATGTTGGCGATTTTTTGGCACGTTCTGCCTTAGAGGCTTTACGTTTAAATGTCGAACCTTTGAGATCATACTTGAGATGCATTTTTACATAAGACGGCAGCAAATTATTCATAACAACTAAACGTATATTTTTCCCGTTACTTGATTGCAAGCAATATAAACCAAAAAATTTTGGCAATAAAGTACGCGGATTTTGATTAAGATTCATATAGTAACTGAAAAGATCAACGAGACAAAATTTTAGGTTCATTTAATAATGACTTTCCATAAAAAATTTACATAAAAAGATGATCTATAATATCTACCTATGTACAGAAGTTCTTCTTATGATAATGAAATAAAGGACACAAGTGAAAATATTGTAGTGGGCCATTGTGTACCATTAAATACCCTACATCGTTTCCTTTAATATAGTTATTCATATAGCGACTTTTCAAAGTGAAACGTTATATGAGCAGTCGTCGAAAAAGTGGTCCGATTGCAAGCATTCTCAATAGCATTAGTCGGTGTGCCAAATTGTATGCAAATATCTCAAAAACCTATAGATAAGGATACAAGACGGATAGACGGACAGACAGGTAAACTTGCATCGATTGAGAAAGTGATTCTCACTTGGAGGATGGTTCTGATTCAGAAAGCCAATCTGAATCGATCGGTATAATAAAAGATGGATCTAGTCCAAGTTCTTCTGGGTATTGCTTATATCCACAACCTTCGCATACCAGTGTACCGCAACTGGTGTAAGTTATACTTACCTTTAAAAAAGTTTAAGTAATATACAAACAATATTTGACCGTGGACCCCGTTAAATCTTTCTATCAATTTATTCTTATCGGTCTTTCTGTTGTCTCTTCCTGGAGCACACAGTAAAAGCTACGCATATATCCGCTTAGCTTATTACTAATATATGTGTTTAAGATCGCATTTGATCGGTCCTTCTAACCACAACCATGGTAGGCAAAAAATTGCGGTAGCAGACATGGAAAATGTCAGTTAAGTTTTCAAAGGATCGCGCCCTCAACTAAAAAAACGTCTTACAAAATTCTTATTTTGCAGACACAAAAAACTCACTCAGAAGTCAACTCAACTTTCCGATCTGGTTTTTTTTTTGTTTGACTGACATTAGGTTTTACTATGAGCTTTCGCTGTCTTCTAAGGCATATGATAAAATTTGGGTGAGGTTATGTCAGGTGTCAGGAAACTGTTATAACTCGATTTGTACATTGCCGTCTTTCAATGCTTGTTGTACTGTAACTGTGCGTGACGATTAGTAACATTAGTATGGTTGTTTGTTTGGTTTTTCTAATTTTAATATTTATTTTATTGGTTTTTTTTTTTTTTTGCGAAGACATTTTTAGCACAACCCCAAGCCTAGAACAACGTAGGTTGGGCTTTGGTTAAAATTTTAAGTCGTACCAGTTTTTATGTGCCTTTCTATTCTTGTACCTTTACACTGTTATTGCATATTTACCCTGGCAGCAATTTTTGCAGAAACTCTCCTTCTTTATGTTGTACGGTTTTGATTATGAACTCATCATCGTCCGTTAAATAAAATATTGAACCAGAAGCGCCCGGATTGGAGAGTTCGCGTAACGGAGACGAACACATTGACATCTAAAAATGAAGAGGAAATATTAATAGTAAAAGACATAGAAGGAAATTATATTCGACTACGGCCGACTCATCTATATCCATCTCTCTAAAGATTTTTTTTTTTTTTCGAAGGCTCAAAGAAAAAAAGCTTTTGCACTGCTATTTCCATTATGTGTCGATATCGTATATCTTACAACAAATCCTATGCCGATCTATTCTGACCATTATATTAATGAAAATTATTAAATGATATTTTTTTGCTAAATATATTTATTATATCCTGAATACTTAATTTTTTTTTTAACGAGATGCTTTTTATGCTCCTTTTTGTATAATTAAATAGTGAGTGATAAGTAAAAAAATGTTAGGAGTTAATGTTGCCTGGACACACATGGTCATCGTTCCCATTTTCATATAGGTGCAAGTAGGATTATCCAGAGAGTATATTTATCTTGGTATCTATAGTAATTTGTGGATATTAAGTTAAAAAACTCGAAGAGCGGCGTTGTTCTCGGTTCATGTTGTTTTGTACGTGTGCTTTCTGACCGCCTCGATATGCTAGTCCATGGGTAAAAATGTCTAATGTTTTTGAAAAACTTTGGAATCGATATCTTAGATTTTGTGACTGGAGAGAAGTGTGTCACAGACGGGCAGATACATAGACAGACAGACAGACTGGCAAAAAGACAATCAGACAGTCGGCCAGAGAGACCGACAGACGAGACAATCTTTCACTTATCATCGAAATTTTTCGATATATTTGTAGCGTTTCCACTTATGAGCAGATAGCGCCTGCGAACTATGCCAAGGCATAAACGACGATGCGCAGCACCCTGTCTTTCCCTGTCCAAGTGAGCATCAAAAATCCATAAGGGTAACCCTCGAAATAATGCGAAAGCGGTTTCGGGATGGCCATGACCCCATTATAGGGCAGCGCGCTGCCACTGCGCCCTTAAAAAAAAGCACATTGACAGACATTTATACTTAAACGCTATCAGAATTTAATAGTCGAGAAGATCTCTGAAGCTACCCTTAGACAAAATGGCAACATATACTTCAATTACCGACAGGGGCCCTCGATGTACACATATATTCAACTTGGACAGAAGCTTTTTGTATTCATTGATAGGCTGCATTGGAATGACTAAAGTCTGCCACGTTCTCTTGAGGTGATAGCTCTCTCTCTGAACTGAAGAGATAAACATGAACAAATCTATTGCACTACCATTCTTACATATATACACTTTATAAAGTATCCAAGAGGCATTTTCATGCGTTTCTATTCCTGGTTAAGAAATACGACGTCCTTCTTGCGGAATAGGTAGAATTTTAACTTGCAAGTTCCAAGAGTGTCTACCAACTAGTCTTACTCAACTTTGAGCTAAACTTTACGAAAATAAAAAAAAAAACCAACTAAAACACTACAGTAGGACACGGCTCCACTTTCCCGAACACAGTTATTGATATAACGGCTGGTCAAAATAAACCCTTACGTTGGAAGCAATTGAAAAAATGGTCCGATCCGAACCAGTTTCAAAGCGTTTGTCGTTGGGCCAATCTGTGATTTGCAGGTGGAACATCAGGAAACAAGAAAAACAATCGCACAGGTGGACAGACGGGAGGACGGACGCGCAGACAGATTGACAGATGGACAGACAAGTGTAAATCGATCCGCAAAGTGAACCTAAGTCGATCAGTATAATAAAAAATGGATTCATGCCAATTCCTTCGGGGGTTTGCATGCATCCGCATTTAATATATCCTTGTACCACAAGTGCTGCAGGTGATAAATACCCAGTTTTTAAGTAAGTTAACTCGCTGTATGCTTACCATAAAATCGTCCGGTTGTATGCCGAAAAGATCTCTAAAGTAACGAAATGCAATTGGTGCATATATCTTATATCTGAATTCGCTATAATGGTGGGCAGGCGTAAGGCTAGAACCCTCAGGAGGAAATGTTATACTTTCCACTTCCCAAAAGTCCATCATGAGTAAATCACGTTTCGGTTTCGAAGCTAAGCTACCAACCTTTGAATATGAAAAAAAAAATTATATATATGTATATATATATGAAGTGAAAATGTTATGAAATAAATACCGTATGTTGTATCCCTAATTGTATGGAGCCCATTATTTGAGAGGTTTGTATTTTCTTATAGGTTATTTCGCCGCCTTCGCCCACTCGCCTATGACCTATTTTTCGTTCTTTATCGGCTTTGTTACGCCGTTGTCCTTGAGCCTAGAACAGTGAAAGAAGATCATTAAAAAACTACAATCGTAGTTGAAAGTTCCACTCACCTCAGACAATGAGGAATCCATGGCATCTGTAGTCAGTTAAGGACAAAAAAAGAAAAGCGTTAGTTTATTATAAACTTTCAGTTATTTTTTGCTTGAGTTAAATATAAATGAAAATCCTTAATAATTCAAAGAAATTTATTAAAAAAAAAAGAGAAGCGTAAATAAATAAAAAACGATAAACAAAATGATTTTTTTTTTTTTTTCAAGAACTGAGCTGCTTTTGTTATCTTTTACTCTTATGTGAACATTTGTTTCGAAACACTCTTCGCTTTGCAAAATTTCTTTTTTTCTCTCTAACTCTCCCTCGCCATGTGTTCCTCTCTCGCTCTCTTTTTATGGTCAATTTCCAATAAGAGTTATGCATTGAATCTGTCAGTTCAACTATTCATTGATTTTTCAGTTCATTCAATCAAAAGTTGCTTTTGCTCTTTTCTTTTTTTAATTTATTTATATATTTTTTTTTAATTGATTATAATTAAACAGAAGAGATAAGAAAATACAAAGAAATTTTTCGTAAATTAAATTTTTAATTTATAAGTATTAACCTTCTCTTGTTTGACTTAGATTATCAGTATTTTTTATATTTGATGTGGATGATATATCCGGATCTATATTGCTAATGGTATCACCCGAGGCCATTTTCATTTGTTTTAATTTTGTTAATGTTGTGCTGCTTCCGCTTTCAATTCCAATCACTTTAATTTTTCTACTTTCGGGTTTTTTTTTTTTTTTTTTTTTTTTTTTTAATAATTTTCTAATTTTTACGATTTTTGCAACCAATAAAAAAAAAAAAATAAAAAAAAAGGTTAAGCTGAACTCTTTTAGGTTACAATGCTTCTTTAGCTTATGCCTCTATGTGTGGAAATGTGTGTGCCCGTGTGTGTTATGTATATATGTATATGAAGATGTGAGAATGTGCTTTTGTGTAATTAATCTGCGTTACTTGCTCATGATTTATTGAATTTATTATAAATTATTTTACTATTATCATTATTACATTTATTGTTGTTCATTTTTATTATTTTTACACTGAATTATTATTTTATGAAATTTTTAAACTTTTTACTTAATTAACTAATTTATTATTTAATTTCTATTGCTTCTGGTTTTTGGTTGATTACTTAATCACACACGATTCGTTCAAAGTTTTTTTTTTTTCTTTCAACCACTCATCGCGAATATTTCTTGTTCCTTTTTTTTTCTTTTTTTTTTTTTTAAACGGAATGCAAGTAAAATGAAGCACCTATAAATTCCGAAAAGCCTTGAATCTTGTCTTCTAGTGATTTTCCTACTACTGTCAGTCAATGCATACTTGAAGGCGAAATAAATGAGAAATTTTTTTGATTGAATCGCGTGCTATTCCAGTAGAGTAACAGCAAGAGTAATAAGAGTTGCATTAAAGGGGAGCATTCACCTTTTAACGGTAATATCAGAGTTGCCAGAGAGTAACAATTTTTACATTACAGTAACAAATTTTTTTTTATTCAACAGTGTCTGTATGTACGGGAAATAACATTTCTATGCAAACTATGGAATAAAAACTGAACAAAAACATTACAGTTGGCAATGGTCTACTATTAGATACACTGCACCTATTCATTTAGCACAGTTACTTATATGAAGACTTTTCAAGACAAATTGTTGTATGAATAGTGGTCGAAAAGATGGTCCGATCTGAACTATTTTCTTTAGCGTCAGTCGTTGTGTCAAAACACGCCAAGGTGTCAAATTTTAACAAAATATCTCAAATATTTCGACTTGTAGGCCGAGTACAAGAATACAAGATGGACAAACGGACAGACAAGCTTAAATCGAGTCAGATAGTGATCTCGATTCGATCGGTACGATAAAGGTGCATCCATCTCAAGTCCTTCTCAGTGTTGCATACATTTCGCATACTATTGCCGTCTACGATCCACTTATGATTGCTTCTTACCAATATCTTTAAAAATTGCCCCATTTTGTGTCATCTCAGTAGCGACTTACAAGTGGAACTTCGTTTATTAAATTTCTCACCATTGCCTTCTTTGCTACCCCCAATGGGGTTTTTTCCAGCCAGGCTTATGCCAGATGCTCAAAAATAGTTTTCGATTAATAGTTAGTCTCAGAGCGTTGTCTTAAGTTGAAATGTGGTGGTCTCCGTCAATTTTTCGATGAACTTCAACAACTTTATCAACGACTGTTCGATCAGCATGTCTTCAATGCCAGCGGTAAAGAGCATACCGTGTATATGTTGACGATTTTCATAATGGGTTTCTATCATAAATAATATCATAAATGTCCTTGGTGACGGTGATATTGCAAAATAAGGTGAAAGTATTCAGAATTTTGACTCATTTTCAGACTGAATTAATAAACGTCCCAATTGGTTTTTACCCTTGTATGGACTCATTGCATCTTTCACACACGTCCACAGCGCGGTTTAGTGTTACCGAAGTTAATCGGCTAAGAATTTTTTTCTTTACATAATAACTATATTTTTATATGACGTAACAACATCTTATAGGTCATAGGTCATCCTAACTAAAGCTGGTTTTTGTTAATTGGAAACGATCACTTTTTTCCCGTTATTTGGGTTTAGAATTTTCGTGACTTTTTATGAAAAAGCACATTAGAGGTTAAAAGTTAACCTAACAGAATGATTTCGCTGATTTTCATAACCAAAGTTTTGAGATTGTAATCGAAATTGTAATTCAAGGAGAGGGCATGAAGAGAGACTTAGTTAGATTAATTGCTCTACTCACGATAATTATGAATGTATCTACGTCGCTGAGACTGCTTGTTACATCAGGTCTACTTGCTTATCTTTTAGCCGATCGCAAATGTCGATCTCATATCTGAACACGGCAAATATAATCTTTAATAAAATTTAAAAATTACGAGTGTTATATCCATCTGTCCCTCTGTCACCATACATGTAGCACCCGAACAATTCGAAGAATCCCGAAAAAGAGAACCGTAAGCGGAGATATGTTTTCATCAACTTGTACTCTCACGATTAAGAAAAAATTCCTGCCGTGCTTTTGGTATAATTTTTGTTCCTTTTCTACTTATGTCCTTTTTGTAAAATTAAGGCCAAGTAATAAAACGATTTCATATCATTTATCTGTGACAGAGATTCGATGCAATCTATAACTAATGTGAATAGCGGAATGTCCATCTGGGACACAAGTTTAAACTTCCCTTGGAAAAGCAAGTTTTGTCTTAAGTTTACTCATGTCACTCTTGTTATAGTTGACGCTTAAAAGCTAAGCTAGAGAAAATTAACGATTTTCCACATTATAGCATATGCTCCTAATTTTAACTTTGGTCTTTAATTTTCTCTTAAAATGTTCGTTTCAGGTTTGAAATGAATTTAAATTATGCAAAGGATTTATAAAAAATAAGAAGAAAAATTTTTAAAATAACTTATGAAGTGTTGCCAGATTAAAATGAAACAAGTAAGAAAATTATATTCGGTGTTGCCCGAATCTCGTATGCCCATCATCGTGATCCTAAAAAAACGATAAGAACTAAATAATATTGGGTGGATGCGGTTGATTTTCTCTATATTTAAAATAAAAGTGGGAATTTGTATAGTGTGTGTGTTGTACTTTGTGAGTAACAAGCAAAAAGCACAAAAAATAAAAGTGCTCACAGTTTGCATTACGTAGACGGGTGGGCTTGTAAGACTGTTTACTATTGATACTGCACAGTTGCGCAAACGAACAGATGGACAGACGGTCGGACGGCCATGCTTAAGTGCATTCGAAATGTGAAACTGGCCAGGAATTTATATACTTTATGGGATTTTTGAGCCTTGCTTCTGTGCGATATACTATAGCATCGTTCATAATACCGTCAAATTTTTATACATTTTTCTAGCTATAGTTTATGAGTAATGAACAAAAACACAATTTTTTACTTTCTTTTAAAAACAAAGGTATCGCAGTCTTATACAGCACTGTAGGCGTGTCCGTCAACCGATTTGGGCCAATTTCAACATCAACCTGCATGCAAGAACCTCCAATGTTTTCGCCAATTTTAGAATCAAGAGCTGCATTGGCGCGATCAGAAGAATGTTGACAACAGGCATTACACAGACGGACAGGCGGACCGACGGACAGAGGGGCAAGCTTAAATTGATTCAGAACAATGATTCTGACGCTGTAAAAGCTGGATTTATCCTAAATACTTCTGGGTGTTACATACGTGCGCACAACCTTAATATGTTTTGTACCGCAAGTGATGTAGGGTAAAAATCTGGTCTACCGTACTGAGGGTTGAACCGAGTGTGTCGGCTTGATAGTCGCACTGGTTAACTACTAGTCTGATGAGCATGAAACAGAAGCATGGACTAAGGCATTTTCCAATCGCAGTAACAAATCTATTTGATTGTCGGCTATAAGATTACTCAAGTCCGGTGATGAATGATGACATATGAAGAAAAATGCATTCCGTCTTAAGGCAAAGCTTTCGAGCTTAATTTTCAATTGTTAAATTTTTCCCAATCGTTGCTTAAGTTCGTGAAGCTAACTTAGCAAAACTATCACTCACTAAAAGGTTAAGCATCTACAAATTATTGCTTGTACAACGCCATGCTATGTGACAAGTGGGACGACTTCAAAGCTTTAATATTAGCGTATATTTACTATGCTACTGTCACTGTCATCAAATGTCACTGAATATAATTGGCATCTATGCCTTCTTCAAAAGACCACTACTACACTACTACGCCGACCTATTGAGGTCATGAGACATTATCAAGCCACTAGTGGATTTAATTAATCGAATTTGTGCCTAGTGCGCGCAAATTGTTGTACTTTTGGATGAAAACAAGTTCAACGTATCTTACGGTTGGTTTATCTTTTTTAACATTTAGTTATCATTTCGTTTAGATGTTTGTGTGGCGTGTGTGTTTGTTTATCTTTATCTTTTTCTTCTTTTCTTTTTTTATTAAAGCATATATCTAAATACACATACAAACTAAATATAATCAACTTTTAGTACAGATTTTCATAAGGTTTAGTTTTTTTCTTTTTTCGTTTTTTCGTTTTTTTTTTTTCATCTTTTTTATTTTCTTACATTTACATGCATTTACAAAATAAGCACTTCGTTTAAAAATACCGTAAAATTTATTTTACGTTTTTCTCTTTTTTTGTTTTGCTTTTTCTTTTTTTTTTTTTTTGGGGAGGGGGTTTTCTGATTTTGGTTTTTTTTTTTTTCTCTTTTCATTAAAATTCTAAATAGAAATATCCTATACGAACACAAATATACTTTATTTATTTGATCAAACTAACTGCTTAAAGCTAAGGATGCGATCGACATTACTACAGCGACAGTTGTCCACTTACGTTGTATATTTGTTGCTTTATCTGAAAAACATGAGAGAAACTTATTTGTTAGAGAAAGAAAAAGGAAAATATTTTAAGTAATACTCGTGAACTTTTCGAACAAACACATTTGCATGCACATATATTACTCATCACCTCAAGAAAATGCAATTGCATTGGAAAGGTGTTTGTTAATTATTGGGGCATTAGTGAGCCACTAAGAAAACAATTTCTTACACTTAACCTTTCAAGTAACGCTGTCAAGCTCAAGGCTTAAAAGGGGGGGGGGGGGCAAAATAAATAGCAAAATAAAAACTTCAATGTGCTTAGACACGTAAGCTACGTAGAACAAGGACGATCTTATATATTATTCCTAACACCAGGCATCGCTCTTCTATTACTCTCATCCCTACTTTCACAGATTTAAAAATTTTTCAAATCAACTGTTTTCTTGAACACCACCTCTCTGGATACATACATAGGAACTGCAAGAAATTACATCCTAAATGAAATAGTATCTGTGCGTAGACTGATTATGTATGTGAGAAAAGTATGCAAAATGTACTCGTCGTATAAGTTTTGCTGATTGGGCGGAAAATATATTCGCGGTTGGTTACATGTGATTCGCGGGCCGCGGCAGTTTGACCCCCCCGCTCTTCCGTCGTTCTTTGCGAATACTTGTGCCAAACAGTTAAATTGATATTCAGATTTAGTTATTGTTGCCAAAAAGAAAGAGTAAAAAGAAGAAAGAAATGTTCGCATTCTTAATACCGCCACAAAAGCAGGCGTTTTGTTAATGCACATGCATACATTATGTATGTAAGCAATAGACATATGCACAAAGTTTCTGTTTTCCATTTCAATTTTTGCGATCGCTACAATAAATGGACAGATGGAACGACATGGTTAAATTGATGCAAAATCTTTGGCTAATTGAAAACATAGCTTCTGAAATGGATAGAAACACAGACCGACATGCTTAAATCGATTTAATATTATAGTTTAAAAAAATAACTTGACAAAAGTTAAGGGATTTCTAATTCGATTATATGCACTTTAAGTGGTGCGCAATTTTAGATCATTGTTATCCCGTCGTACGCGTATGTATTACAAACTACGAATATATTTTCGAAGTTTTAAGATCCTATTTCTATTTTTGCGTTCTCGGGAACTCGCATAACAGACGGACAGACAGACGTGCACAACCGGTTCAGCTTACTATTTAGGGAGCCAACTTACTGCCACCTTTAATTTATTGGAAATGTAGCTTTCGCCATGGATGGACGGACACTTCGAAGTATATATTAAGGGACTTCACATTTTAATCTAATCAAATATATATATATATATGTATGTGTTCTGGAGGTTAACAATGTTATAGCGCGCCGCTCCTGAGCTGATGAGTATAAAAAGTCAAAAAATATTGAATTTTTATGCTTGAGGATCTTAACATTCACTGTATTAGGGAATATCTTACCTCTACTTACCATAGAAAATAGTTTCCCGTCTTTTGGTATAGTTAGTACCGTGTAGGTAAAATGCACATGTTATCGGTGTAGGTGATTCCAATTTCTCTTTAGGTATACGCGTTCTAACGGTCATGCTATATAAGCCACTCGAATTCTGATCCATTTGCGTTAGGACTGAATCTAGTATTTTTGTATCAAATCTGCTAATTTTGAATAATAAAAATAAAATATTATGTTAAAGTATTATTATCATGAAAAGGAATAGAATTTTTTAATTTTTATTGATATCATTTTTGACGTTAGCTTGCTTACATGACGGATAGCACAGGTTGTGGATATACATTTTGCACAGCACACATTACTTCAACATTTTCATGTTCGCCATCCAATTTAGTTTCCAGTAAAAAATCCGATTCCGGAACTTGAAAAAATTAAAGAAAATAATTTTAACAAAAAAAATCCAATAAATTGGGAGCTTGTGGGGGGGTCTTAAAGATGGTTCTTTTCTCGCGCTAATAAAGTAGGGCTTCGGTAGGCTTAGGTAGGAAATTGCTTAAATAAATTCGAGCGACAAAGACTACGTCAGATTTTGAACAAGCGTAAAGTAATGAAAATCATGCAAAAAATTTCTCATGAGAAGCTATAGAATATTGGCGTCAATTCTTGAGTACTTGGCTCTATTAAGAAAAATATTCTTTATTTCAAAATATGCGTATGTATTGAGTGTTCATTGTGAGAGTGTAAATTAATTTTCCAAAATTCCTTTCTAATCAGACGCTAGGCTAATACAGTAATAAAATAATCACAAGATGGCCAGCCTAACACTAACACTATCGCAACATGTAACAATAAAACAATTTTGAAGGTTGTCGTCGGAAAAACTCATTTTGTATAGGATCCAAGTTTACAATTTACAATACTACTGGGTCGTCCTTGACGATCTAATACGACTTAATACGACTTCAACTGACGTCCCAACATTTGTCCAAGTGTTGTCGAGACTTCATGTATGAGCAGCAACAGATCATTCTACAACAGCTTCAGACGCAACAAATGAAAACACTATAGTCAAGTACGCTACACCGTTTCGTTTAACACAGTTATTCGTATTCGTACCAGGATTTCTCAGAGTAAGGTTTTATATGAATTGAATTGAATGTTGAATTGATATTAAGTTGAAATAGAAATGATATTGAATTCAAGTTGAATTGAAAGCAACCTTTGATTCGTATTGAAGCCCTTCAGCTATATAGAATACGTGGGTATCGACACTCGCTAGATCTCACCCACATGGCGGTCTGCTTTGAGAGCTTTGGCAGATGCGGACGGTAGCCTGTAGAGGGTGGACCTAATATTTCGGTGATATCTTTGTTATTTCATCTCGATTCCGCTAAATTCTTCGCTACGCATGGCGAAGTTACACGTGAATTAAGTGCATTTTCAATATAAAAGGTCGATATATGTTGTTCTTTAAAATCATCCTGGAGTTCAGTGACCACTATAGAAGAATTATTATATACCCTGCCGAAATTACTATATACCAAGCCACTCTTCTTCACTGACAAGAATTGGTCTTGAAAAGGGTTTTCCATTTTTCACTTTAAGTAATAATCGTCTGCTTAAAGTCAGCTAAGCTAAGTTCGCTCGAAGTCTCGTAAACAACAAGAAGACTGCTGTGAGTCGTATCTGAACGTTTTCTGAATTTCACTTGATAACACAGGACAACGGACGAACAGGTGAACGAGCTCACAAAATATGGTTGACGTCTCATTTTAGTTATGAATGAGGTTCAGTGTTTTGCTTGAGGAGTTACTTGAGATGTTTAAATAATTTATTAAACTCACCTATAATTTGTAAGCGACTACTTTTTTTATCGGTTGACTCAAATGTCTGCACAAAACATGTGTATTCACCGGTCATATTCCAATCTGGTCTACGTATTGATATTACTCCCGGACTACCTTCTAAAGTAAAGATTTCGGTGTTTATTTTCGCTTTCATAATACCCTGGAAAGGTGAAAAAATTATTTGTATGTATGTACGAATTAATCGACGATAATTGCAAAAATGAATTAAATACCATAGCAAAACCTTTCACGGAGGGTATCCATTGGTATATCGAATGATTATTGAATAACCACTTGAGTACGAAACCCTTTTCACGCGGACCCAGTTCATATTCGCAATCTAGCACCAAAGGATCGGGTTCCATATGACGTTCCAGTGTATAGGTATGAGGCACCTTTAGGTTTGTTATACGTACCGACTGGGTAACAACTAAGCATGGAAAAAAGAATCAAACAAAAGTACATTTTTAGAGAATTCATAAGCGAGTTTCATTTAATTAATAATGAGTTCACAGTTTTAGGGCTTCTTCACGTACTTATTAACAATGACAGCCAACTCAGTAGTGTTATGCACACCGATAGCCTACACGCCATTGGTCTGTGATACATAGGGCTTTCCGAAGGCGTTCCAAAGTTAAACTTTGGTTCGTCGGCAGTGCAGGAATAGTAAGTTAGTTCGGCGCCGTTTAGACTAAAGGATTTGCGAATTGTAGTCTATACCCGCACATACGGGAGGTAAACGTTGCATTGCGTTTTCTTTTGTTTTTTTGTTTTTTTTGTTTTTTTTTTTTTTTTTTTTTATATAATCCTTGCGACACAAATATTACTAAGGACGTAAAGTTCGTTGAATCATTATGCTGTCTGGATTAGTTAATTGACGTTCCTCTCTTCTTCAGAGCTTCTTTTTGGCTATTACTGCACTTGTAACGTACCCTTACAAGTGGCCTTACAAGCCGCCTTCTCTCTTCCTTGGTTGTTTTTTTTTTGTAATTTTTATTTTTTGGATTTTATGTACGTGTGTAATTATGCTGTGTACCTATTGTTTTTCTTATATTTTCTTCTTCAGCTTTCTTTTCCTTTTTTTTTTTTTCCTTTGCTCTGCCAACACAATTCCCAACTTACTGTTGAGGCTGTCCGTCAAATTGAAGCATTTTCATAAATCAGACTTTCACATATTTCTCAAGTAAGCCTTTCATAATGAATTAACTCCAGCGTCTCGTATCCTCTACGTTCTAGTTTTCTTTTCAAGTTTTTATTAAAAAATTTTTGTCAATCACTTTTTCATGATTTTATAATTGTAAGTTTCAGCGAAAAATCGACTTCTGATTGGGGGGAGACGATATGTGTGTAAGAAGTTTTTTTTGGAACCTATTTGTTCGCATATAGAGCTGACATCTTTCACTTGGTTAAGCACATTCAAACAGTTGTCCCTTTTCGGCAAAGCTTTCAAATTAAAAGGATACGAATGCGCATATGCCGGCAAACTAAAGCTTTTTAGTCAATTTTTTTTTTTTTTTTTTGCTACATTGCTTACTTCCTGTTGCGAAAGGATTGCTTTAAAGGATTGCAAAAATTCGTTACTATCGAAAAGTTCCAATAACAGTTTTTGTGCTATTTTTATAAAAAACAAAAGTCCTGAGGATTTGATGATTACTCTTACAACTTATCATCAACCATCGGAGTGTATCATTAGTTAATGGTTTAGTTTTTTGGAAGCTGTCTAATATGCCCTTACAAACAAGATCGGAATAGGTTAATGAAACTTACCAGGACATTGGCTCGAATGAACGAACTTTAAAAGGAAATAAAATAAAAATTCCCTTTCTATTGAAACATGTTTACCATTGTAGCTGTTGCCTCGTCCAATAATTTTTATTGAATAACTTTATTTGTGAAGTAGTTAGTAATCCATAGGGAATAAATGCACTCTTATGCTTACTTCAAATGACGACTATTTCTTATGAAGAATGCATCAATGCATTCCGGGGGATCTTAGTGACGTCTTTCTGAACAACAGCAAGTACAACAAATCATTCGCCATTCGTCTTATCGTTAATGCAACTTAATCACTTCAGAATGCCTTGAGCATAAGCAAAATTAACATACAACACTGCGTTAAAGGAGTTAGTGTTAGTGTTAGCTGTACAATCTTATATTTAAAGTTCAGCACGGGACCCTTCATCTGCTTGCTCAGCTTATCTGCGTTAAATACTCTTAACCCTAATTGACGTAGATCATTTGATTGCAAGGCGACATGGCGAAGATCTATTCGCCATACATCGTTTGACGTTCGTATATATCAGATATCGTTTGCATTTGAAATCATAAAACTTACAGCAACTTAATTGAAAGCCTTGTTCTGATTTATTTAATGAATGAGCTAATATTTAATTAGCTTAATTAATTAGCGGTTTCGTTAACGGAAAATTGGAGAAGACGGAACATAAAGCACTCTGTTGGTATTATAATTGAAGGAAAGGAAGAATAGGTGATTACTTCTTTTTAATTAATTGATCGGGCGAATGAATGAAATGATTTGGCTGGTTTTTGAGAGAATGTTAAGAGTTTTAAAATTAAACATCGCGACGAACGGACGAACCTTAACCGATTTCGGTACTCGGGTATATTAAGATTCCATATTTATATATTATTCATAAAGTCAAAACTGTTTAACAAAGTTTTTACCGTATATACTTCGGCAGTTAGATGGACAGACGTTTACAGTTTTATCAACTTGGCTTTTAAGACTAACATCAACAAACTTTGTATGTACTTTATAGGATCTCCAATACGTATGTATGCGTCACTGGAGGAATTTTTAAAGTTCTAAACTCTTCTTAATATCTGAAAGTCTCACAAATACTTTGTAACGAATTTTCTTTTAAATAGACGAACGTGATACTCTTTTCGATTGAGGCTTTCTTTAGCCGTGTAAAGGTTGTTTTATGTCGCATAAGGCATCCAAGTTAAAGATTCTTAGGATTAATAATTTGTACGCTGATATGATCTCAGTTAGCTCTCAGGGCTTTTTATGCTTGAAATGAATTTTTTCAAATAGGTCGTTACGCGTGTAGTTGTCCCATTCAATGGAACTTGTCTTTAGCCCGATGTATCAAATTTCGTGAAAGTATCTCGGCGATTATGATCTGCAGTTTGAGCAAACATGGACAGACAGATATACCAGATGGATAGTTAAGTTTAAATGGATTCAAAAAATGCCTTTGAATCGACAAATATAATAAATGGGATATATATGTTAATCCATTCTGCGATTTGCAAATTCCTGCATAAATTTAATATACCCTTAATACAGGTGGTGTTGCACTACAGAGAGACTCAAAGTCCGAAATACTAAAAATGCTTTTTTTTCGAAATTCTCGAATTTTCTTATAACATTTTTAATTTATTTGCTTTAGTGTGGCCGTTGCAGAATTCAACTTTGGTAAACAAGTTACCTTCACATATAAAAGTGGTTGAAGCATAGACCATTCCATGATTAATTGGATGGATGTTAAAGTAATGAAAGAAACTAAAACAGATATCACAATGTAACCGCAAAACGGAAATACTATTATTTTATGTACAATTTTATATATTTTATATGTATATCAAATACTATTAAGTTACCTTGAAGCAGGAGCCGGAAAACAAACTTAATTTTCTTAACCCTGTTCCATTTTAAATAAAGTGAGTAAAGGGCGAAGAAGTTGAAGTTTTGCTAAGGTAATCCATCTATCTATACAAACTCAAAAGGAGAATCGCAGCGCTCACTTCGAAAGGACTGCTGGAGCAGGAAAATGAAGACCAAGAAATTCAAGAATTGCCAAAGTTACTTATCTAAACATAGAGTAAGCATCTCGATATATCCTCAAAACGAAAACACTATCAACTTACTTTAAATAAAGTGACCGTAGGGCGAAGAAGTTCAAATTTTACTAAGGTAAAATATATGCAACCTTAAAAGCGGAAGCCTATAAGCTCATTTCGAAAAAATGGCTGGAGCAGGAAAATGAAGACCAAGAAATACAAGCCTTGCCAAAGTAACTTAACTATCTAAAACATAGAGTAAGCATCACGATATATCCTCAAAAGGAAAACGCTATCGACTTACTTCAAAAGTATGGTTGGAGCAGGAAAAGAAACGTAATTTTCTTAATCCTATTCTATTTTAAATAAAGTGAGCATGTGGTGATCAAATTCAAGTTTTGCAAAAGTAAACTATCTATCTATACAACCCCAAAAGCAGAAGCCTATGAGCTCATTTCGATAGAACGGCTGGGGCAGGAAAGTAAAGACCAAGAAATTCAAGCCTCGCCAAAGTAACTTATCTATTTAACATATAGAGTAAGCATCACGCTACATCTTTAAAAGGAAAACACTATCAACTTACTTTGAAAGTATGGCAGAAGCAGAAAAACAACCCTAATTTTTGTAATTTTGTTCTACCTTTCGTACGAGCGAAACGTCCAAGCCTTGCTGAAGTAGCTGATGTATCTAAAATGTGGAGTAAATATCGCGAACCGCCAGCTCATTTCAACCGGGACTAATGCAACAAATAAAAGTAATTTTCTTAACCCTATAACTAAATCAGGTAATATCAAGGATTTGAAATCTCACTTAAGGGTGGAATTTACGTAACAAATCCATTCAATTCATGAGAAGAAAGAACAACTTGTTCGAGATTGGGTCCGTCTTATGCAAATATATAGTTATCATCCTTCGTACGCTGATTCTCTCTTTGTTTGAATTAATTATTTACATCGTAAACTTTTCCTTATTAAATACGCACAAAACGGAAGAAGAAGAAGTAAGTAATTGTTTTCTTTCTTTTCAATTTCTTTTAAATTTCTTTAATTTCAACATTACATACGAGTGTATATATACATACGCATAAGAGAACTTAATATCTATAAATACACAGACACACAAAACATACATAAAACTTTAGTTAGTTTTTTTTTTTTTTGCTCGTTTTTCTTTTTGTTGTTTTTCAGTTAAAATTACATTATTTCACTATTGTTTTGACTTAATTCATATTTCGTTCAGATAATAAAGCGAACAGGAGAGTGTTTTTATTAGTGAATAAAATTTTTTTCACACAATAGTTTCATTATATTGGTCTCATTAAAATACATGATGAAGGTGCATATAGTTACAGTTATGAAGTTTTCTTTATTAACCTCTGTCTATGCTTCAATCACAGGCATCGGCGTCGGTGTTACCAATCAAGGTCTCTATGCGAAAATCTCGAGCACTATTCTGCCTCAGAGAACGCCCGTGTTCGTAATCGAATGGCAATACCGTGGGCTTGTAACTACTATCACTGTCCGTTAGTTTATTTATCGACACAGAATGCTTAATATCAGTACAATTTCCAGCTACGCTATCATTACTTTTCTCTGGACGGGTTGTTTTATGCTGGATTATCGAACCATTCGATAGTTCATAATTATTGAACAGTAATACGCAGGACGTGGTGGAACTTTTACAATTGGCATCTTTTTGTTGCTGTTGATTTAAACCTTTGATGATTTCGTCAGTTTCCGTACTTTGCGGATCTAAACGATTGACACTTAGACTATCTATGGAATCGGATATGTGTGAATCTTGCTCATCGGGACTTTCAATATCAATGCGATCGCTTGATGATTCATCGCTATCGTGACAACTTAAGGTACGCTCATACTGTTGCTGTGACTGTTGTTGCATTTGATTGGCTTGAAAATGCCGTTCTTCACCATTATGTGATAAATTGCTCATAGAGTACAGTTTCATTTTCTCTAGATCACTAATATTGTTTAAGTCCATTACATTGGCATTAGTGCGATCGGGTAGAGCGACACTCGGACAAAATGCATCGAATTTTTCGCCGGAATTCGCAGCCGCTGCATACATGGGCAACTCAGAGTTGGCAAAGAAATTAAATTTTTTATCATTTCGCAGTGATTGATCGAAAACTTCCGACGGACCGTGTAGCATGTCGAAACAATCACGATTGCCGGTAAAATTGTTCACATTAAAATGTACGGGTACAAGTGGTACTGGTTTGCGTATCCAAAACGGTGACAGGGTCCCAAAAACGCTAGAAAATGGAAATCTTTGCATTGTTGGCGCCCTTTTGTAACGTTTCCTTCGTCGCAAGAAACTACCGTTGTCGAACATATCTTCAGCCAGAGGATCTAATGTCCAGAAGTTACCTTTGCCGGGATTACCTGGTTCGCGGGGAACTTTAATAAAACAATCATTCAAAGAAAGATTATGACGAATCGAATTTTGCCAGGCGGGAAATTTATCCTTATAATATGCGAAGCTGTATTTAAGGAATAGAAAAAAAAAAGAAAAAAACATTAAAGTTTTACTAGATTTGAATATTGAGAAAAAATATCGAAAATGATATCACTTATTACAGATAATCTTTGACTAAACGTTTCATGGGAATTTTTCAATAATTTTTATGGCTTCTAAACGCAGCTACTTATTCAGGAGCATCTCTCTGCTATAGGACAGTCTATGAAGGGAGGGAGAGAGGGAGGCATGGACGGAGGCCTTCAGGTTTTATATTGCTTTTGAGAGGCGCAAGGCAAATCGAACTTTTCTTGTAAGTCTTGCGTCGAGAAGTGAATAACTTTTTTAGAGACAACGCGACAAGTATTCGATTGCAAATGCTTTTGGAAGCCGAATTTTATCCTGGGAGAATTCGTACGTGATTCTACGAGTCACATTTACCTCCTCTGTAATGTAATATTTGCTGCTAATCGGACGACTAGAACTTTTTTGACAGAAACGGAATATCCGCGAAAAGTGAGAGCTTCCTTTGGACAATAAACTCTAATCCTAAACAAATCTCGGGTACTTATTTTAATTGCACGCTTCTTCCCACCTGCAGGGTTTTTTATTGTTAATAGTTTTCAGACAGCGTCTGCTATAAAAGACATAGCAAACTACTAGAAACCAATGCAATTAATGGAATGGTCATCATTGATTTACTTGAATCTCAAGACACGAATCTGCAGTCAAAAAAAAAAAAACTAGGGTGCCGGCCCATTAAAACCGTAGTCAATTGTTAGGCCTAAGTACGAGTGCTCTTGGCGGGAAAAGCTCTCAAAAAAGACCCACAAATTTCCCAATATTTTTATTGATAGTTTTTCATTTATAAAGAATGCCTTTCGAAACTATCGCTAGCTGCGTCCATTGGCACATTCCTGCTAATTAAACATCCACCATTGTAGAGTAAACGTATGCCACTTCTGCGGTTTTCTTTTTTCTTTAGTCTCTTAGAGCATAGAATGCTCGCCTCTTATAAAAAGAACATACGATTAACATGCAATTTTATGGCTAATAAGCTAAGTTCATCTGTTGGCCAGTGTCCAAGGAAAAAGTTCAAGAACTATGTAAATCAATAAACGGAGTAAATTAAGTTGCAATGAGAATTATACCGAACGTTACATCTGCCTAAAGTTTTTTTTATTAGGCGCAATTTTTTCCATTTTTTGGACGCTAGGTTAAGCCTTTCTCTTGCCTTCTCTTGCTTAACAATTGAATCTGTTAGCATTAGTCAGTCATTTAATACGACTTAGAAGCATTTACAAATTGGAGAAGTGAACGCGAACTTTAACGCATCAACCCATAGCTCGCTAATAAAAAATCCCTATTATATTTAGAAGGTGTCAAGGCTCAAGCGACGTTTCTCAAAATTTGATGTTATTTGTCTACGGATTAAAGTGGCTTTAGTGAAACCCCTAAACGTTGCTTTTTGATTGGAAAAAATACCGTACAAACTCAGCATTGGCTTGGAAAGTGTTATAGGAGTGCGCTCCTCGAAAACGAAAATTTTGTCTGCATATCTTGAAAAGGTATTACGCAAATCGATAAGGCTGAACGCAATCAAGCCTCAAAAAGCGGGGATTATGCCGGAACGGTAAAGTTATTCTCGACAATCGAAAAGGGAAATTGTGAAAGATGGCTGACATACTGAAGCTGGGAGAAAGCACTGTACGCACTATTTTCCATGATAATTAGATCATGAGTCAGAAACCTGCTTGAGAAATGCGTCTACCCCCAATCGAGTGAAAAGGCACCGCGTCATAAGTCGATAGCTGCGATGGCACAATTGCATTAAGTGAAATCTGAGTTGCTCCCCCAACCACCATAATCCGGAAATCTGGCTGCCTCTGAGTATTATCTCTTTGCAAATCTCCAAAGGAAGTTTTAGGCAAAAAGCTTTTGGTCAAATAATGAAGCCATTGTGGAGAGTAAAGCGTGTTCTCACGACCTAACGAATCGTGCTATAATCAGGGCATCGAAATGTTAATCCGATTGTGTTATTATTAAAGGAGATTATGTTGATGAGTAAACTCGAATTATGCCAATAAGCCATGCTTTTGGTTTGCTTCCATCTCCTCCCAAGGATTTACTGAGCGACGTACTAGTACGACAGTTTCAATTCCCTCGAAAAGCCAATAACTTCAAAATATTGTGGAAAAATTTTAAACCGCAATCACTTTACAGTACAATTGCGAGTAGAACGAAGACAATATTGAAACTCGAATCTACCCATAACGCGACGGACCTCAAAATTTGTACCGCAATTTCCCAGAGCGATGATCTTACTTTCATGTACGGTCATATTGAGAGAGCAGAGTGTTCATCACAGGAGACTGTGACCTTATCTAGCTGACCTTATTAATGTATATTGAAAAAGAAAGAGTAAGAAGAAGATTTTCATCGTAAAGCCATATTCAACTAAGGAGTTTTTTTTAACCTAAAACTTAACAGTTGTATATGGATTGGCCGATTTGGAGAAGTAAACGCTCTGACTGATTGTTTAAGATGCGCTTTATGCCGACGACATTCAGGCTATCCGACCCGCATTCCGACGGAAGAAACGGATTACTGAAAACAAAGTAAGATAAAGATTACATTCAATCACACACGTATGTTGCATGCAGTAATGTTTCTGAAGTACGCAGCGTAGCCGTGAGAGTTGCTGAGATTTTACCTCTTGCTTCTAAATGATAAATGCTGTCTGTCGTTTAGGAAATACATGTTCTACTTCTTATTCTTCGTATTCTCCGTATATGTTCTTCTTCTTCTCATAAAGAATTCATCAGAAGCGATTTTAAAGGCATTATCCCCATTTTGATTCGATATTTCGATGTCAAATAAGTGACTTTTGATAAAATCTTAAACGGAAATAGTGAGCCTAACCTTTAAAGAGGAATTTAATTACGAAACTTTTTCAGAGTTTTCGGATGGATTTGGGTTTCGGTTTTGTTAACTAACAAAAAAAGGAATTGTCCTCTTAAAATTACATGATGCATAAGCTTTGCTTAAATATGTGCAGAGATATAACACTTTCGGGGAAAGGAAATTTACTTCATTTTAAGAAAATTTGATTTTTAATGAAAATGTGCTATGACACGTCGCCTATATGTCGATTAATCTATCGTTTTATCTTTAGCTTTTGTCCGCATTCCGTGAAGGCTTTCCTAATTACATCCATATTTCCTAGTGGATTACGAAGCTCAAGATTTTATATACGGTTTCATTAACGGTTCCGGTCATCCACTTAAATTTTTCCCATGTAATGGTTTATTACACAACAGATACGTAAATTCACCTTATTTTGCACTTTTAAAGCCAACACAACGCACCCTAATTATAACTAGATAAGCACATTATTGGTCTTTACACATTCATATGCCCTTTCCTTTTGTCCTTTCATTATTCAAAAGGTGAAATAACAATCAAGACAAAAAGAATCATCATTTGGAAGGCAACATTAGTTAATCATTGTTTAAGATAAATTTATGAGAAGCACAAGGTATTTTTCTTTACTCCACATTTGCCAGTGATCTCTGAAAATTTTTCACCAAAAAAATTTCACCCCATATACATCACGGTTTTCAAATTCACTTGTTGTCGTCCGAATTCTATGATTCTGTATTTTTGCACCGTACACCGTACCACTTACGATAAACGGGGTATAAAGTTTGTGCGCATGTTTGCAATAACCGGAACGATTCGAAATACATTCATTCACCTTTTACTAGACCCATTGCTTCAAAATCACCTTTGAGTCGAGCTTACCTGTCCATGTACCGTGCGTTCAACCTGTAGGGGGCACTTTTTGAGATATTTTGTTGAAGCTACACACATCGACATATTTTGGCCCAAGGACGAAAGCTATTTGAAGTGGTTCGGATCGAATTAAATCGGAAACGTCGTTATATGAGTATAGCGTCCCGCTATAGCGGTTTTCCTTGATATTATTTATACATCCAAATGAAAGCCTTTACGTCGATACAATCTAATGCAACTCTGTTATCTATACTCTAGTTCGTTTTTTTTTTTACTAAGCATTTTTTGGAAATTGACCAGTGGTATTCACAATCGTAACTTTTTACGATTTCGAAAATTGCAACGGAGCAGAGAGGAAACTGATTCGAAAGAAAAGTAGCTTTTTGCTTTGATGGATCGCTGGTCCATGTTTCTATGCGCTAGAAAGCTTCTTGAATTTATATCAAATATTGTTATCCCTAAATACTTAAAGCTAAACACAATTCGAAGCTCAAAAAGAAGAAAGTAAGCGATAATCAAGATGTTCGCAAAAGTCAAACACTTGGGCATCTTCGAAAGGAATCATTTAATCAATGCGCTGGCACGACTCAGCTAAAATAGAGAAAAAGTTCTCGCTTTTCATTGTCTATAGATGAGTAGCAATATGGAATCCCCTTCGTACCGCCCTATTTTAAAATAGCTCACCGGCGATATTGGAATCATTGCCGAGGTTTTTACTACTAAAATACAACATTGCTATGGTTGAGTGTTTCAAAGGATTAAAGAGTAAATGACATCATTTAAGCAATTATCATAAGGGGTAAGGAGATAGAGAGAAACGAAAAGCAGAAATGTTCAATGGTTTAAATAAAAATTCAAGGACATAATCTTGAATAGAAGAGACCAAGCAATGGGTCTGGCTAAGACGTAATGCAAAAATGCGTCTACACTTCAGCGAGCGTTCGTTGCGTAGAGTCAGTCAACTCTTTATATACCTGAGGCGATGAAAGTGGTAGAATTTAGATAAGACTATTCTCGTCTAAGGGATGCCACAAAGCGGGTTGATATTCTAATGTCCAGTTCGTTATGGTGAGATAAGTTGAAATTTTCGGTAGGTACAGACCTAAACGACCTGCAAAAAATCTTTGCAAACTGTCTAGCGTTAAGAAAATCGTTTGATCTTCGAGAAATATTTCGTGCTGATTTTACAAGGTGAAGCGAATTAATTAATAGATCACGTCACATCGATACCGTTAGATTTAATTTTTGAGGTTAGATTGACAAAAAATGAACTTTCACAACCGAGCTGTTTTTAGAGAAAATTCAAGAAATATTTAGTATTATAATTGGCGTGCGAGGTGAAGTGAACTGAGTCCAAAAATCATAATATTCGATTCTATTCTATTCTTTATAGTTGAGATTACGTTAGAAGCTTTAAGAGGAAATTAAAGAAATTTCTAATGTTTTTAGACACTAATCCTATGAAGCTTGGGTTCGATTTTTTAAATTGAGGTTAAAGAAAAGCAAAAATTCTTTCAGCTCAGTTGAGGTCTTTTAAAAACAAATTCAAAAATTATTTTAGTGTTGATGTTGCCCACTGATGTGAATCAGTCGTTAAGGTCATAAGATTAAATTTTATTTTTAAGGTTATGTTCGCAAAAACCAAACACCAACTGGTCTCTGCGAGTAGAGGTTTTTCAAAAAAAATCGCTTATCGCTGCCAGTTGAGATCTTCCAAATATAAATTTAAAAAATATTTAGTGTTAATTTTGCCGAGGTGAAGGAACTGATGGCTAAGGTGGTAAGCCTCGGTTCTTTTAGGCTTTATTTTTTTGAGGTTAAGTTGAAGCAAAACGCACGTCTTCGTTTACATATTTGTTTGTTGCAGTCTTTTAGAAACATTGACTCAATGTAAGAAATATTTATAGTTAGTGTTACCAGGTGGTATGAATTAGTCGTTAAGACATTGTTTTTGTGAGTGATGTGAGGTTAAAAAAATAACTATGCATCAGGTGAAGTGAATTAGTTGCTAAAATCACAACAGTTATCATCATTGAACTTTCTTTGTGAGGTTACGTGAAGGGAAGACACTCATCGACGATGCATTCAATTGAAAAAATATTTATAGTTAGTGTTCTGAAGTGAAATGAATTAGTGTAAAGTGATGTGGCGATAAAATAAATATCCACGCGACTTTACCATTTACGAACGGTCAAGAAAAAATAGTTAGCAGCCTTGGTTATGAGACAAACTGAGTTAATCGCTAAAATCATAAAACTTGAAATCGCTACCCTTGTTTTTTTTGAAGGTCACGCTGAGAATAAATTAATACCTGCTGCTTTCTACCATTGGGAATCTTCAAGAAGAAATTAAAAAAATTTTTAGTCATTGAATCAATCATCAGATGAAGTGAATTAATCGGCTGAAATCATTAAACCTTATTTTTGGAGGTTAATCGACAAACATCCACAAGTCTCGGAATGAATGGAGAACGCGTAAGTAGGAAGTCACAAAATATTTAGTGATGATTACCAATTAGGTGAAGTGAATTAGTCCCTAAGCACATAAGACTCGAGATATTTTTGTGGTAATATTTGGGGAAAAATAAAAATGAAGTTCAACAGATAATTTGACCCCAACTTGACCGACGCTTCCCCTTGATTATATCAAAATGTTTTGGAAAATATTACTATATAACAGAATCAAGTGAGGCGAGAAGAGGTAAAGATTTCCAAAAGATTTGATATCGAAAGTAAAACAAAGCGCTTTGTTCGACTATAAGATGAAAATTTTGGGCAAACTTTGAAACACCGCTTGTAGGCTCTTCTCGGGCATTTGTTCTTCTTCTTCTTCTTCTTCTTCTTTTTTTTTAATTTAATAATCTATACAGAAAACTACGCTGGGAATGTTCATTAAATCACAAATATTTGTATTATTTTTCACTTAAAGAAACTTGTGCTTTATCAAGGAGGCGTAGCAAAGAAATGCTTTAAAATTTTCCTTTTTAATTAGATTTCATCTTAATTTCAAGGCATTATTTTTTTTTTATTTTTTTTTTTTAACTAATTATATCCAACCCTACTGTAAATTTCTTGAAACCTACCGCGTCATTATAAAATCACAAATGCCACTCAATGTTAGTTTCTTTTGCGGTGACTGAAGTATAGCCATAGTAATGAGGGCAATATAGGAATAGGGGGGTTTGACGAGCGGTGTGTTATTCGATTTGTCCGTATCATCGCTGATCGATTGTTCGTCAATATTCGTTGATAATTGCTGATTGGTTGTTAGTTGAGGGCCGGAGGCTGCACGGCGTTTCAAAAGAGGCGGAGATATTGCTGCTGGATTGATAATATGATTATTGCAACCGTTGGTCAAACTTATGTCGTTGGTTGATAACATGATTAAATTTTACCGATTTTAAGAATGTTTCACTTTTCAAAAAAAAAAAAAACAAAAAAAAAAACAAAAAATATGGACTGCTTGCCCCGTTTGTTTTCAAAACATTGAAAATATTTTAGATTTAATTCAATTAATTATTTTAGAGATTTTTCGTTTTTTTTTTTTTTACTTTTTATTTACACGTTTTTATATATATATAGGAACTATTTTCTTGTTTTTAATAATTATATTTTGTAGTTGTTGTTGTTGTTGTTGTTGTTATAAAATTGAATCAATTTTAGGAATTAATTTAATGATAATAAAATTTTTCTATTAAACGATTTACACAGACAAAGTTAATTTGCTTTGCTCTCGTTATTTTCTCTTGTTTTTTTTCTTTCACTTTATTTCTAATAATTATGGTAATAATTCTAATTAATTTTTTAATTATCTTACGAATGTGTCACGTTCGTTAATTTTGATTTAAATTTTGATGTGAAGTTTCTTTACAAAGTTCCGGCGCATTTCAAAAGCTTAATGAATATTATTATTGCAAAAAATTAAATGATAATCCGTGGACACCCTGAGAGAGAGTACTATTGCTTTCAGTTACGGTGTCCCCTTAAATTTTTGTCCGCTATTGATGGAATCCTTTGCACAAATGTCTAACTAATCGAATGAATTCTGTCTGCATTGCACTCACTACCGTCACTTCTTCATAAGCGTAAGGCATTTAGTGATAGTGATGATGACGATGACGATGGCGATGGCGACGGCGATAGCGATGACGAGAATTATGATAATGATGATGACGATTGTGATGATGATGATGATTATGATGATTATGATGAATGGATGGATGGATGGATGGATGAATGGTGGTGGTTTATGTAGATAGTTGAGGAATAACAGCATCAGCATTACAAGCCAACCAAACGTAATCTTTTTCTCTCTTTCTTTGTGTGTACCTTTGCGAAAATGTTTTTCTACATAACTCAAACATTTATTTTATCGGTAACCGCTGCTGTTTTCATCAGCATTTTGTTGCTGTTGTTATGTTGTTGTTTTATGCCAAAATAACACTGAGCACTGATGCGGCTATAGCTTGCCTGGCCGTCTGTATTCCCTGCTTCTTTAGTTCGTCTCGTTAGTAAAGTCTTTTTTTTTCTCTTTTTTGTTGTTGTTGTTGTTGTTATTGCTTTTTTTCCTTTTTGAAGCACAGTTGTATCTGCTGTGTTTGATGTCATTGTTGATGTCAAGGAAAAGGAAAGAAAATTACCCGACGCCATTAGTGCGAATAACACAATACGAACGCTGGTTGATGTTGTTATGTTTTGCTATATACTATAAGTGTGGTAGAGAGCAGGCAAGCCAGGCAGTCAGGCGTTGGGTGTTTTTGTTTGTAAATTTCATCAAAAAAAGAAACAAAAAAAAAAGAAAAGGGGATGCATGAAGAGATACTCTGCACGTATATATATGTGATTGTGTGTGTGTGTGTGTGTGTGTGTGTGTGTGTGTGTGTGTGTGTGTGTGTGTTTACGATGAGAGAAATTGTTATTGAGCTATATGTATGTACGTATGTATGTAAGCTTATACAATAAACAAACAGAGGATGTATTTGAGAAAATTTTAAACGGATGTTGTATTCTCTGAGTGAGTATGTATGTGTATATATGCGTGTATGTGTAGTGTAGTGGCTTCGTGTATATTTGTACATTAACGTATAAACGACAACAACATAAAATGGCGTAAATCCCAGTCCTGTAAAGTAAACTTTTTGCTTTATATGAGAGCATGTGTTTATATACTTTATACGTTAAACATCCTTGCTTTTGCTAAGAAGCGGGTAATGGTTAGATGGCTCTTATGTTCTGTTTTTATCATATTTCTGAAGTAAGCTAATGGAAGGAGTTATATTTTCCTCTTAAGCTAGTTTGCAATGCAGATATATATAAATATATATATATATACACATATATATATATATATATATATATATAAATTCTTTAAACACAAGCAAACATACATAGGTATACGTTTAGCAAAAAAAAAAAAAAGAACGCAAACCATCATCATCGTAGCTTTTGATGTGCCTTTTAATAATAATATTTTATTATGTGTGACATATAGACATACATACGCTTATATATTTATTTATTTTTTTTATAATTCGCCTCCACACTCGCATCTTCTCTCTGCTCTCTTTAGCCAGCCCGTTTGCCATTTTAATACAAATCTAGCAGAAATCTTTTGCATCTACTTTAGCAAATATTATTCAATTTTTATGCAGTTATGTAGAATATGTGTATGCATGCATCTATCCATTTATCAACACATGTACGTACAATATATGTCTGCCAAGTATATCTGTGCTTCCCTTTGAAATGCATAAAGTTTGCATTTTTATGTGTGAATGTTTTTTTAACCATAACTTGTACATATTATTATAATTTCTCTTCTTATATCTACACTTAAATGAAGAATATTAAGGTTCATTACGATTTATGTAACCGTGAGAGGACAAGAACATTTAATAAATCGAATTATTTATTAAAAACGAAAGAGAGGTAATTTTCTTTAAACGATATTTGCTCTCTCTCTCTCTCTCTCTCTCTCTCTCTTTTAATTGAATTCGGAAGGAAAGTTAAGTAGTCGGGGCACTATCTTGGTTTAGTTTAGTTAACTTTACGATTACGATTGGACCGGGGGGGGACGGGGTGGACTGTATGTTCAAGAGTAAATATATCAAAGAAAATTTCTTCTTCTTCTTGCTTTTTCTTACAAAATCTTTATAAACCGTTCAATAAACTTTGTTCGAATACTAGGTTCAACTTACAGTTTATTAAAAATTTCTACACGAAAATTGTTTCAATTTCTTATTATCGGAATTGAATGAACGGACAGAGGAATGCTGGCGATTAAATCAAAATAAAATTTTTACTCCGCAGGTTCTTCGCAGAACGGGGTTGAGTTTGGTCTCTCAGAAAAGCGCAGCGGACGAAAACGATATACGAACACATGGTAAGACCTGGCCAAATGTTAGGTTAGCGGAAAAGTTCTCTCGCATTTCACTACCTACTGACGCTTTCATTTGTCAGATCAAGGCAAGTAAGCAGGCAGAATACATCATATGGGGTCTTATCATCCCGTGGGATATCAAAGGACTATTTTCAATCCCCTTTATCAGTTAATTGCGAAGTGCAGAGCGAATAGGATGGCAGTGGATAAACTCCATTGAAGACATTGTACTACGAATTCCAGAAATGAAAGCAATGCTTCGGTTCCTTGTAAAAGCTTAGGTGACACATTGGGAAGTAAGCTTCGGACCTGAAGAAGATAGTTTGCCGAATTTCCCTCGTCACGATGAGTGGAGAGTACCCAATGTTTAACAACTTTGCGATTACACAGGAACTTGCTTGCTACCGTTCGACTGCTGAGCAGCACTTCAGAAATACTCAAAGTTAAATATTTTATTCAGAATACGACAATATTTTCGCGTCAACCTAATAAATTTAGAATTTTCTTTAGCAAATGATTCGTGGATGCAAACAAGTGATAATCGGGAAAACTTCAGTGTGGTGAAGCACATGGACTAGCATTCTCCAATTCATGGCTTCCAGCGTACTCTGCTCTGATTTAGCCATTAGATGGACGTACGGAGGCCATGTAAGCAAATTACCTTGTCTTTTCTGATATTTCCCTCCGTTTTTCGCATAGCGAAGATTGGCAGACTCTTATTGTTTTGATCTCTGTAAAACTTCCTAAATGATACAAATTTAGTTTTAGAAGGGATCTGTGACAGCCCACATGTATCACAATTATTTGATAGGAGATCGCAGAAATTTACTGGCGGCGATCTTATACAGTGTTGTAGGTGGGACAAGGGTGCTCCATTATGCATTTGTCGTGTGGAATCCATTTAGCCGTTGAGTCTGTCTAAAAAAATATGATCTTTTTTTTGCAGGCGTAGCGTTTTACAGCGGTCTGTCTTCTCAAGTAGTTGACGCTTCGGGCATTTCTTTTGACTTCACGAGGGTCATCCAAACTCCTTACACCGAAATATACGCAACTCTCCTTCCACGCGTCCGTTTGAGGGGTCGTTAGTCGAGTATGTGCCCTTCCAAGTGACACAGGCATCAATAGATGACGCCACTGGAAAGGGAAGGATATTTTGATAAAATCTTGTTAATTCATCCATCAATTCAGCAAGCATTAATTAGGTGGTTTCGTCAAATTTATTTCTTTCATGCATGGAATACGTCGAACTATGTGCTAATAGCAACAGATTAGAATACAAATGCCCTTTGAAAGTCATCACTTTTGGCTGACAACAAATTGATGCACTCCGAACATCCAAATAACAACAAATAAAAAAATTTTATTCGGTTATGACAGAGTCTTCTATACGTTAATGTTAAAAAAAAAATTTTTCTTTAGTTTGTAATATTGAGCGGTCCAGTTTTCCAATTGTCCAATTTTCTCCATGTTCCTACAGGTACTATAGTTTCGTAATTTGTAAGCAACAAGCAAAAAATCAAAGTTTTTTTTTCCATTTAAAAACACAAATTTTGTCAGCTCATGGTGCATTGTGGGTATGTCTTTTGACCGACTTGGCCTGTTTTCCGCAACAATCCGTATTTAAAAGCTTCCTACGTCTTTACAAAATTTTAATCTAATATCTGCACTCTGCAACCAGGAGAATATTTACCACCAACTTATGTGGACAGACAGACGCAAATGTTTAAATCGATTGGGCACTTGATCTCGCTCAAGAGTAGGTATGCTTTGTAGAGTCTCTGAAGGGTCCTTTTGACTGTTGATAATGCTTTTACAACATGAGCACATCTCTATCTATAACTGATGGGGATAATGTATTGCGGCCAATGTTCAACACCGATGGCGAACTAAATGTCGTGTTCTCTAGGATCGTGGTCTCTTTTTTAAAAGATTACAAAGCCGTTGTATTTGATGGGCCTCTAAAATGCTGCAACATCATCATATAAAATCTTGTCATCGGCTACCAAAGCAATTGAGTAGAAACCTGACAAAATCATTGTCGTAATAAGCTTTTGTCATTTTTTTTATCTTGACAAGTATTGCCCGTATATGGTAGGGGTAGGATGAAAAGTGATGGATTCGTTTTGCTCCGCCTAAAGAAGCTCTAAGTTAGAATAGGATAACGATGTAAGATAGACGAAATAGTAACACAACTAGCGAGAGGAGCATTCGTTCATGAGAGTCGAGGCGAATAAATGCCTTGTTCGAAGATCATCGGCTTTCGTGGCTACACATCGCTTGATCAATCATGTAACCCTGTGATTCGGAGTAAAGGTTTTTCGTGAGTATTACTCAATCGCCTGTGAAATAATATTTAAAACAAAGGGTAGGGGAAGGTGAAGGAAGTATCGAGAGAAAATATTGTGAATTTTCTATCAAACAAAGCCTGTCGGACGAAGTTTGAGTTAGGAAGCATAAGATAGGATTGAGTCGCTCGTCCGCCAACTTTACAACTAATCGTCCGGGCATCCAGCGATATTGACTCTGACAAGAAACTGTGAGAAGATATGCTACAACAGTCGTATTGTACTTTAGTTTTTTCCTTTGCATTAGCGAACCATGTTTCCATGCCTGAGAGCAGAGCGTCCATTTTGCTGACCATACCAAAACACATAGTTGGATAAGTCCTTCTTTCGACGTACATTTCCAGAAAGACGGTCTGAAGTAGTCGGAAGCAGTTAGCAATACTTTGAATAATGAATGAACGCACAATTGTTTTCTATAGTAAAGCAACATTTTTACCGTTAAAATCCCTCTGAATTAATGCAAATTATATTGAAGAGCAAAATCAAACAACGGTTCACTTATCGAAGATCCTCACCATTATTTGAGCGAGTGTCCCCTCGAATTAACGAAATTGTTCCTTTCACGTTAAAAGTTTTCTGTTTCTTTAATACCTATGGAGGCATGCTGTGCTTTGTTAATAATCGCGGGTGTAGTTAAATAAAATGGAATTTCGCTGCCACGAAAGCATCGAAAATTTTAATTCAAGTTATTATTAAGTCAAACTTTTAACAAAAATTTCGTTCGCTTGTAAGAACAAGTGACGTTCAGTGATTGTTAGGGTAAGGAGAAGCAAATATTTTGTTCGTAATTCTCCAAGTGTTTGAAAAACACTGAATTCTCACTGAATTTGCAGAGAAATCATTTACGTTAGGTTATGTACAAATATCGATTAAAAGTACGTTTGTTTTTTGTTGTTGTTGCTTCTGTTTTCTTCTTTTTTTTTGTCTTTTCTATTCCTTTGGAAGTGCATGCCCACCAGCAACCGCATCTACTCTGTTGCCGGAACGGTATTTTCTAAGGATAAAATTAAATACAGTTAAATTGATATCCCTTGAAATCTCCACAGTAACACTGGCGCGCATATACCAATCACAGCTTGATATTGCTAAACGCTCCATTGACAATTTAAACATTTAGCGAGACAATTAAATTGCCTCTTTACCACCACCAAACGACCGGCTTATGCATATACACATAGTTGTATGTGTAGAGAGAGAATAAGCCTCTACGTTTTATGTGAATAATAGACCACATCCTTCTCAGGCACGGTAGGAATACGGCAATAATCTGTTCTTTGTCAGCAAATTTATTGCACACCAAATTTATCAACAACAATACCCATACAATAATAACAACAACAACAGCAGCAATGACAAAAATAGCAAAATCAGTGGCGGTAAATTTCTATATACAGCCGTAGGCACATAAATAGCACACACTTCATTATCAGAGAAGAATTGTAAGAAAAATGTATTTTTCTTTGAAGATATGGGCTATATTCTGGCGTTGCGACGGGCCACTAGTCATAAAAAAGAGCAATTTGCATTTTTGTGAAAGTCGCTTAAATCTTGTATCAGTTTTGGTACTTCAAAGAAATAGTCATAAGAAAACACCCGGACTTGAGCTGTTGAGTCCCGCCAACTGCACAAAAAAAATGCACTTGTGATGTCTATGGAGGGAATTGAAAAACTTTTCCCAGTCTCACCAAATTATTCGTATCAGTTTAAAATGTCAAGCTACTGCTAGTCAATGGGTTTTGCAATTTTGAAAATTGCAGTATGTGTAAGTATATGGGGAGTGATTGCAAAAGTGGGCCAATCCGGACCATTTTCAATACTGTTTCGCCTTAGGTCAAAACACGTCAGTGCATTAAATTTGATCAAAAAATTTCGAAAAGTGCGACCTCTAGGTTAACCTCTAGGTTAAACACAAGAATACATGCATGCAGACATTCGACGGACAGGCTTAGATCGATTCAGAAAAGATTCTTAAAATGATTCTGAATCGAGCAGTGTAATGAAAGGGGGGTCCATCTGAAGTGAGCCTTACATGTATCCGCCCAAATTTAATATACCCTGTCCACGAGTGATGTACGCTATAAGAACAAGAAGACTAGGAAGACGAAGATAAGAAAATTACCGATGCTTTTACACCCACGATCTTTATTTAAAAAGAAAGTAAAAAAAACCGTGGACGCGTCTGATGTATTCTTCCATTTTTCTGGAAAATATGTGGAAATTTTTATCGCGGACCTGTTGTAATTTATGAGTAGTGAACAAAAAGGCCAGAAAACAGATATTTACTCGCACCAGACGTGTCCATTTATCATTTTAGTACCAGCTGGCGTGCGAGAACTTCTAATATAAAATTTGGGCCCGATGCATTCGTTTTTGCCCCCGGGTTTTTAGTGAGAGCCAAGAATAAAAAATTTCAATTTCATAGTGAAAAGAAAAGAATGTTTAAAAAATTGTTTGATGAAATTCGCCCTATTTATATGTCCTTGGCTGTACATCTATGCCGTTAAGTAGGTATGCATTTGAGTATTATTGCGAAATCGGCAAAAGGCAAATAACAGATTTGACACTTGAATTATTAAAGTACTTCGACATCATTGAATGTTACAATAATACTCACCTAGATATAAATAAATACACATACACATACACAATAATGTATCGGATAAAACGTATACTTCCAAGCAATTGGGTAAAAAAAATCATTGAAAACAATACCAGCAACTTACGAGTAGTACACAAGCGCACACATAAACATGTATATATATGCAAGTGTATAGTATCCAACGGCATATCAACCCAACTCGTCATCATCACCAGCGTGATCATCATCGTCTTTATCATCTTCAACGCTATCGACGATAGCACAAACAAAACACAATTCAGGATATAAAAAAAAAAAAGAAAAAAATCCGACACAATGAACAATGAATGCCATCGCATGTTAAATATTATTGCGGTCTTTGTTGTTGATTTCGCTGTTGTTGTTACTGTTGTCGGTGTTATAAAAAAATAGAAAAATAAAAAATAAATAATAAAAAAAATTGCAAAGAAATCATCCGGCTAATAGCAAGGATATGCTCATATATGTTTATATATCTGTTTATGTGTATATATATATATATATTTATAAAGTTATGAGACTCCTTTTATATTTAAGCAAAGCGTATAAAATAATATAAACAAACATATACGACAGCATATCACTTGAGATTCTTACTCGCACTTATAAGTATAAATACATACATACATACAAATCAATATAAAAAGAATTTTACAAGTATCCTTGATTTTTATCTTTACAGCTTAATCGTGAAAAGCAATGATATTACAAGTCATTGAGATTAGATAAGCATTTTAACAAAGCATCACTAAATAGTCACTTTGCAATACGTCAGAGAGATGTAAAAAGAATCACTCACTCACTCACTCGCTTTCGAAATCTACAGCAAAAAGTCGATCGTTTATAGGTTTAAAGGAAATGTTTTTTTTTTAACATTCAAAGGAAAGTTTATATTAATTCAATAAAGAATAAAATTGATATTTATTTATGCCTCAACTTGATCCGCTATCCGATTTTATATAGGGATGAATCTTCAAAAAGAAAACTTTATTCAAAATTTGCTTTTAAAGGAGAATTAAGAAAGTAAGTCAGTCAGTCGATCTTGTTTCAAATTTGCTTTTAAAGGAGAATTAAGAGAGAGTAAGTCAGTCAGTCGATCTTGTTTCGAAACTCTGCTAAGCAACTTAGGATTCTTGATAAACTTCAATAAATTTACGTTCTTTGAAGCAAAGATAAACTCATTTCGTAGGAAAACGAATTTTCGAAAATGATACTCTGCAAGTTACTGTAATATGTGACTTAAAGTACACATACACATAAACAAATGAGAACCAAGAAAGAAGCCCAAGAAGTTTTTATTCTAACATAAAGAAATTTTCTGAGATGAATGCCTGGTCTATAGCGTCTTATAATGATTGTCCGATTCGGTTAACGCTGAAAGTTCCACAACAAACTGCTCCGCTTTTCAATTTCCCGTTTGAAGGCTTAAATGTAACGTTCATCATGCCTGACCATTAGATACCCTATAAAGCTTCGCCCAATATAGTCTTGTAGTCATTCAGTTAATAATATTTTTACCTAAATAAATAATTTTCATGAAAGCCTTCATATTGGAGGAATCCTCGAATCCTCAACTAACTTAATCCAAATTTACCAAACTCAATTTACTTGTCACAGATTTCATTATTTGCCAGTTGCTTGCTTCATAATAATCGACAAGCGAGACTTTGTCGCCTTAGAAGGGCTTGTTTTCATGAGAATCTTTATATACGGTGCCGTTTAAAAAAAGGGCTTATATGAGGAAAAATTTATATATTGCTAGGAATCAACTTTCATCACAAAATATTAACAATTAAATCTTTTTAGCACATAAAAGCATTAAATGGGATGAGAGCAAAGTAATGGATGTACGTGGTCCGATTTCGGTAAGGTCTTATCAAGCTTTTATCTCAAATTATTTTTATGAACAAATTTTTATTAAGAAATAGTGAAAATGAAGTTTTTTACCGTAGAAAGATTCAATTTCGATTGAAACGGTTACACGACAGAGGCTTCAAAATTCAAAAAATTGCGGAATAGCTCTACCAAGCGATTTTTATCGCGAAATTCTCAAAATTACACCATTTTTTCGTATACCAAGATAAGACGTTATGTGGAAAGTGGCCGAGTCAATAGCGTTAGTTCTTGTGTCTGAATACGTCGGTGTACACAATGTCATTAAAATACCTCGAAAATGGGGACCTATAGGTTGAACAGAAGAATACATAGAGAGACAGCAGGTGAACAGAGGGACAGACAACCTGCAATGGATCCAGAAATTGACTCTCTAAAAGATGGGTTAATCTCACGTCCTTCTCGATGTTACATACGTCCGCACAAACTTAATATACTCTGTACCGCAAATGGTGTAGGGTATAAAAATCTTTGTTAAAATGTATTTTGCGGTAATTTCCTGTTTTTTGCCAATTCACTTCAAGTCTTATATAGTCCGATAGGGGAATTTCATTCGTTGTTTATGGTGAAACTGTTGTTTATGGTGAAACTTACGTCAATTCATTTATGTTAGTCCACTTGTATCGTTGCTAATAATTTCTGCTTACCTCGGATTTTCCATAAAGTTGTTGTCCTAGCACCTACGCTACGCTTACGTATGCTTTACGTTAAATTTAAAGTACGTCACTTCTGCGACATGGCTCGATATGCATCTTTTCATCGATGAGCTGTTATTGATAAATAGCTTATTGGATTTACAATAAAAGCGTTGTTATCATGTGTTCAAATACTTTTTGAGGTAATCTCTTAATTTTTTACTGACTGATTTTAAGTCACTTAGTGTTTAGAACACGAAGCCTCTAGTCGGTGGGCTCACGCTCGATTCTCGGTGGGAATGTTTCATTCCTCGAGCAATACACGCCTTTGTTTAATGGTGAAATTTATTTCAATTCATCTCGATCTACGTCATTGTCCATCTGTCCATCTACCCATCTTTATCATTGTCTAACAATTAATTTTAGCAAGTCATCCTCTGATTAACGCCGGCCCACTTTACTGAAACTCCTAGGCTTTGTATTGCTTCTAAACACATTAAGCTAAGAAAAGAATCTTTATTAGTATAAAGTACATAACTAAATTAGATCGTAAGCGAAATGTCAATTGCTAGGATCGCCATAGAAAAATAAACACAAATATATAGCAATTGTTGCAAAAGCCTGGGTATGCTTTACCACGGCCTTCGTGAGTCAGGCTAGAAAGTTAATTGCTGGTGCAAGGCGAGCAGGCTTCTTCTGATGTGGAACACATGGAACTTGTTTTCAATTTTTGTAGCCAATGTCAGTTGTGGCCAACGCTTACGTACGCAGTAGGCAAAAGGACTTGACGCACAAAATCATTTTCTGAATCGATTTGCTCATTTCTGTTCGTCCGTCCGTGTATTCTAAGCTTAAACTGGAGTTCGAAATTACCTAAGTATTTCGGCCAAAGTTGGTAGATCCACAAACAGTATGCTGAATGAAAATAAACTGCGCCGGACTACTTTTACATAGAGAGCGAAGGAAAGAAAGAAAGAAAGAAAGGAGAAAAAAGTGAAACATCAGGCACGGTGTGAAAGACTACTGTTGGCGGATTTCTTCCAAGGCGGCCAGTATGATTAAAGAACGACAAATCTCTTTTATCTCTCACCACTGGATGCCTTGGATATACGTCCACATAAGCTCAACACATTCCACGTTACTTTGGTTGAAGAAATCATTTCTTTGATCGATAAAAGTTATAGTAATAGAAATACCAACAATATACTAGTAATGATAAGAATCACAATAATAATTATTATGATAATTATAATAATTATAATGATAATAACAATAATAAAAACTATTAATGCCTGGCCTATATCAGTAGACATGGATTCCTTTAGAGTACTGAAGTGGCGTAGCACGGACCAAGATAAACCAGTCTGAGTAATAAGAACCAACACATAACGAGCAGATTAACTCACCGCGCCGACTCTGCAGTCGTAGGATAACATACCTGCCGAGTCTACATGATGCGTAGCTTAAAAACTTAAGGGTAGATATTATGTCGCAAACACGAGGGCCAATCGCGGAAATGTTGCTGAGCACAGATGAGGGTTATACGCAACTCAATTGAAATAGCAATGATTACGAAACACTAAGCAACGTATTAAGCGTTCAATAAATGGTACGGAACGATAAAGCCACGGAATACATACCAATGGGTAATCAGAGGGGAAAAGAAAGATTTATTGTTGCTATGCAAGATAAAGCAATATCCACACAATATTAGCAAAGACACATAATGAGATAAGAAATAGAAACCGACTTATGCCGAAAACGCAAAAATGCTATGGAAACAATAAATCCTAGGTCAACACGGAACACATGAATAGTCACAACAATATGTGCAAGTTCGATATTACAAGTACTAGCCAACGTTGGTAATGGAAGAGAAGAAAGTTACGATCCACTGGGACCGATAGATCATAACTGACTGAGCGCTCAACGCCAACAAAACAAATTGGATAGACTTAATAAATTTGGAGAACAAGACTCTCGACCATATAAACGTTCTGCAACGTGCGAGCAACGTACTCCGCTAAGATTCTCGAACATATGGAGTCGCCACAACAGATGAAAGATCTACGGCAGTGGAGAGTGCCAACTACAGAATGTGGAGATAAATGATATACTGGAGAAAGCACAGGAAGCGGTGCTGCTTTATACAGAGTACTTGTCAGGCATACTTTTGCAACTCCAATAGATGTCGTTGCTACAATAATAAAATAAATCGCAAAAGCATTAAGAGCAATGATTATAAAACAGCTGAGCCCAATTCATTAGTGTAACACACACGGACATGGCTGGATTCCTAGCTGTAAGGTCAGGAGTGCAGAAATGGCGAGGCCGATTTTTTCCATTTTCCGAACAAAAGGGGTGAATTTTATATGGTGCCTGTGTAGTACTTTATGAGTGACAAGCAAAGGGCACGGAAAACAAAGATGTCCACAGTGTTCTTGTCGCGGGGGTATTGCATGTTTATTCTTTGACCGGTTTAGGTCATATTCAAATTTATTTGCAATTTTGTTGGCGATATCTTCGTTTTTGTAAACAAGAGAATGTTTGCCACAGATAGTACACAGATGGGCAGGTGGGCAAATGGACAGATGAACAGTTGGACATGCTTAGATGCAGTTCGAATTTGAAGTGTACACTTTATGGAGTTGTTGAAGCTCGCTTCTGCGCGTTATAAAGGTATTGAAGAAAAAACAAATTTTTCCCCATTTCGCACAAGCGTTATAGCATAGCCCATAGAATATACGGTTAAGTTTCTGTAGAATTATCTGCTACAGTTTATGAGTAATGAGAAAAAAACCAAATTTTTATTTCTTCTGAAAAAAGAGGTGTTCTTACTTTACTTGGTTTGTCCGATTTGCCCTAAATTCAATGGCAGGCTGCGCGCAAGAACTTTCAGTTGTTCTGAATTTGAAATCCATAGCTCCATTTTTGCGGCCAGGAGAATGTTTGCAACAGACATTACACAGAAGAACGGACAGTCGGACTGACAGACATGCTTTAATCGATTCAAAATTAAATGCTGATCAATATACTTTGCAGGACCTTTGAAACTTCTTTCTGGGCGTTTGCAAATGTGTTCAAAAAATAAATATACACCTCATCTCTGATAGTTATAATTATAAGTATAGTTATAATTGGAATAATAATGTAAATAATAATAATAATAATTTTATTTTCCTTTTTTTATTTACGCAAATAAATAACTGCACGCATAAAGAAATGTCGCAAGTTGATCGAAATTTTAACATTAGAGGTTGGGAGTATTTTCTTACATAACATTACGTTCTTTCTCTTGCTCGTAAGCGCGCTTTTTCAAATTGATGCCCGTCGTTGTGATAAATGATTCACTTGTTCACTTATTCAGTTATGAACAGCGATTAGATGGCTGTCAGCGTTTTGTTTTCATTTGTAACCTAACATTTTGTTTGCTAATACGCATACAATGCATATGTCTATGCGAGCAAATACAAGCGGGCAATACTTTAAGCCTTTTGTTTGAAAGCAATAAAAATTGAGCAAAAGTTTATTTGTTATACTAAGTCGAACCCATTATGAAAATTCAACTCATCTACGATTTACAATCGAGACGCGCTAGTACCTTCCTAGTACGTTACATAAACTCCTTC